>JANKKC010043725.1:0-13094 GCA_026225755.1 Bursera bipinnata | reverse complement strand
GGCTACAGGCCCCTGCTTATATACAAGCTCAGTAAGCCGTGCGGGAGCGATGTGAGATTTTCAAATCACAACAATAAACACTTTTCAAGATTAAAAGATTAAATTCTTGACATTAATGAAGCAATTGACACAAGCGAAGTCGAGGATAAAGCCAAAAGTTGGAAACATGTTGTGGCAGGCTCAATGGGCAGCGTCCAGTGGGCGCCTCTTGGTACAATAAAGATGTGGAACTTCTCTTAACCCCCAATTAGATTTCAAAAAAACACTTAACCCCACATTTTTACTAAACTAACATTTATCCCTAAAAAAATTAACACTGTTTTCTTAAAATTAACACTTATCTCCCAAATATTTGGGGAGTAAGTGTTAATTTTTTAAAAATTTTTAGGGACTAAGTGTTAGTTTAATAAAAATATGGGGCTAAATATTTGCTTGAAATCTAATCGAAGGGTTATTGGAATTTCCCTCGATAAAGATGCTACATCGTGCAAATTGAAAATATGTGGTTGTGCCACATAAACTAAATTACAATATGATTTGCCTTTTTTAAGTGACATTAATTGGCATCATTTCGTTTAAATTATTTATATTCAATCTTTTTATGTTACCCGATTGGCATCGTTGGAAACATGTTGCAACAGGCTTTTATGTGTTTACAGATCTAACCGACAAATCATCGCTTAATAATATGTGACAAAATAAGAGAATTTTGAATTGTTAATTTTCTTTCCGATTTTATCAACAGTCATCAAAAACAATATTATCAACATATTTCATGAAGGTATTTGCTAATGTGAGAGATAAAATCAATCAATAAATGTGTTAAGTCATATATTTTTTAATTTTATCTTCTCTCGAGATACGATTTGATAAACTCATTAATAACGATGTTTTATTTCCCTTTTGAAATGGTCATAAAATGAATAGATGACTTTTTCAAACCTATTTTAGCCTAATAGTAGACAAAATGTGAAATGCAACCCATTTGAAAATGGTTATTAAAGATTTGTAGAATTTTCAAAATTAATATTTTGATTATGAGGTTAGTTAATTTTATCCTTGGTATAATAGATATTAGCTTTTAGTAAACTATAATGATTAAAGTAAATAATTTAAATCTTAAATGTCAAAAGTGACTATCCTTGTAACAGAATCTGAGGAATAAATGAATGTTGATCAAACATTTATTGGACAAAAGAGGTGCATACGGGAGTGTCCTTATAAGTGGATAAGCTTCAAAATGGGTAACAAAATATATATCAAATAGATTAAAAGCAGAAATTTCAGGCTCTAAAATTATGAATAATTAAAAAATATTTATTAAGTTTAGATGATTAATGAACAACAAAAACAACCTTGTGGTGGTTGCTTGTGCTTATCGGGCCCAAGTCCAATAGACAAGCCGGGCTCAGGACCAACAATAGGGTTCAGGTATCACACGTGGCAGTGAAAGAAACAGTCAGAGAACAACCATAGCTTTACCGTCTTCCACGTGTCAGTGATCAGAAAAGACCGCAGAATGATCTGAAGAATAGCAAACCGAATGCGAGTGACCGAGCCAGTTAACAAACATAAATGCTATCATCCAATCAAATTACTTTCGTAACTAATTATTGATTACCGATAATATCTCTATAAACGGCATCACTTCACTCTCTCAAAAATTATATATATAAAAAAAAAGATTCATTTTTCATTTGACTTGCTCGTATTTTTAATTTATTCTTTTCTCACCTGAAACCAAAAGAAAAAAAAAATCGAAATAAAATAGAAAAGTAGAAATTTTATTTCCGATTCTGATGAATGTAGTGGAGCAGCGAAGGTAGGAGATGATCGAACTGGAATCGAGCTAGGATTGAGGTTTAGGGGAGGTGAAACGACGTTGTTTTTTGCTTGACGAGGACCGACAACGATGTCGTCGCCAGACATTGCCGAAATCTTGGAGAAATCGAGAGAGCTCGATCGGTTGAGGAAAGAGCAAGAGGAAGTTCTTCTTGAAATCAACAAAATGCATAAGAAGCTCCAAGCTAGTAAGCCTCTTCAATTTATCATTTATTATTATTTTCGAATTTATGTGTATTTGTATGTATTTGTGCTTATTTGTATGTATATGTACATATACGGTTATGCTTGGATTGATATGTTTGTCTTGGATCAATTAATGCTTGTTGTTGATGGAAGTATTTATGTAGCATAGTGTTTGGTGAGAATTAGCTTAAAAATGGAGGAATGATTGATGAATTTGTGTTAAGTTAATAAATGCTGGTGTGTTTGCTTGTACTTCTGTTGTGTAAATAAAAGGATTTTTGAGTTCCAGTGAATGTTGTTATTGTTCAGTTGAATTTGGTTAAATAAACTATAATTTAAGGTATGCTTGGTGGTTTTGCTTCGTGGCTATGGGTATTTTGAAGATATTTAAGCGGTGTTAAATCACTAGCTGGTTCTTTATTTATTTGGAAGGTCAAGATAGAGTATTCAAGTTCTGAGAATCAAAAGATGTGGACTTTGAAGATATAAGTTGTCAATAACAAAAGTTAAAAGAGTTTGAAGCAGGGATCTTCTGTGTGAACACTTGTTGATGATTGATTATATGTCTCCATGGCTTTGCATCTTAGCTACATTTATTGTCCCAAGGAAACTTTGCATATTTTTGTGGGAGCATAATTTAGTTTGGTCGAGTTCGCAAGAGCTAAAACTAGATCTTGTATTACAAGCTGGTGTTTTTCTGTATTCATATCATAACTTTGCAGATTTAGATTGTACATGTTGGAATAAGCATGGCTTTAAGTCTAAATGAGGGTTTTATCATCATAATTTTCTACTAAAGAGATTATTTGAAGGGGAGACTACTAGTTATGGAAGTCGATATTTTCAATTTGTCATGCTCGGAAGAAAATTGAATGGTCTCGAATTACATTTTTCGATGCACATTTCACTGTATAACTGTGATAAGCCCCTGTTTAAAGTGGTTAAAATTGTATATAAAATTGTGCTTTATGCAACGTGCATAAATTTCTTTTATCCACCTATCTCCCGCAAGATATTCCTTTTTTTTTTTTTCCTTCTTTTTTGCTTTTAACTTTTAAGTAGTTTGTCGTTATCTTTGCATGTGCGTGAATCTTTATCTTTTAATATTTAATTTTTCTTCTACTAAAGATAGAAGGTTAGCTAATGATACTGCAAGAATTGTCGTTCAAAAGATATTTTGGAAATAAATCGGGAACTAAATTTATTGTAATTTAAAAATTGATTAAAGAAGATTCTTTCAGCTGTGTGAAACATTTATGTGCATCTGTAAGCACCAATTTGACAAATTCTTGACTTGATATGGTAAGTGCATTCTGTTTACAAAATAATGAGTTAATAAATGTTAAATGCTCTAAATCTTCTCTGCACTAATGCCATGCCTCGAGAAATACTTATACATGCATATTCTAGACCTGAAGCATGATGTGAACAAAAGTAATTTGAGATTGATACATTCATTATAGCACAGGTAGAATGTAAATGACTAAATGTTGATATTGTCAAATGCGTCATATGGTGACACGCAAGATAATGGTCCGCTTTATTCCAAGTCTGGTGTCTGGTCCGGATTAATTAATTAGGAAGCACTTTAATAAATTGCTTTATAATCCAACATAATTATGGTTTTGGCATTATGGAGACTTCAATATGGCCCTAATTTGGTGGCCTTAGCATGCAAGTCTCCGAACATGATATTGTGAGAAACTTGGTCGAAGGCTTTTTTACTCAAAACACTTGGGTGCAACTAAATGATTTGTGAATGATTGGTTTTTGCTTTATTAAGTTGTTTATACCCATGTTTACAGTTACTGTGATTTGTATTGAATCTAAATTTTGGCTTGTGTAATGCAGCTCCTGAGGTGGTTGAGAAGCCTGGTGATAATTCTTTAACAAAGCTAAAAAATTTATATATTCAGGCGAAAGACCTTTCAGAAACTGAAGTAACGTACGTCTATTTAATATCCTTCATGAAGTTGATGACTTACACTGTATTCGTGTCCTTGTCTTATTTCGTTTTCTTCATTTACTTTAATGTTGAGGAAAATAATGGAAGGTAACTCTTGAGGCTTTGATCTGGGGCCAGTGCGGTTATTTGTGTCAGAATGTAATTTTATTTTGTAACTTAGAAGGGACTATGACAGTTTATAACGAGGCTGCTTTACAAAAGTGAGCAAGCAGTCTACTAAACAAGGACTATTCTGAGAAAGGACCATGTATGGTTCCTAATATTCTGTTTTGACGTTTTAATTTTAATCTGTTGTTTCTGTATTTCATTCAGTGTTTCCAGCTTGTTACTTAGTCAACTAGATGCTTTTTTGCCACCTGGACTTCCAGGACAACAACGAAGAAAGTTAGGTATGTATACTGCAAATTTATGAACTCTATGGTATGTTCATATCAAATATTTGTTTGCTGAAACCTTTTGATCAAGGTCTTATACATAAGTTTGTCTGAAAAAATTTTCAGCTGTATAAGTCCGTATGTCTTTTAATTACCACTTTTTTGTGTTTCTTTTGACGATATGTATACGGATTATGTATTTAATGGTTGAATCCAGGAGCCAATGTGCCAACAAATTGTTGATCTGCAAGTATCTCTGGTTACTCTTGTGATGACTGTATATAACATGAAGTTTTCCTGACATTAATGAAGGAATCATGATTTTGATTTTGATTATATTTCTGCTTTGTTGTACACGTAAAGCCTCCCCCTCTGCCTTTCCACTGATTCCCAATTCTGTCGTTGAAATTTAATTGGGTGGGTCAGGATGCCTAGGGACTTTTGATTCTGTCTAGGGTGCATCATTTTTCTAGGCTGAATGAAGAGGTTTACACAGCATATAATCTTTTTAAACGTAGGATAAGTGAAACATTGAATACAGGACATATACCAAATATGTCAAATTTATTTTAGATCCTAATGAGGTATGGAATGTTATTTCTGTGAAACTCTATGGACTTTCGTTGTGTATCTAATCTTAGATAAGTTGCAGATGGTAATGAACAGAAAAGGAAAAGGATGAAGAATGATTCAGATATCACAAGGCTTTCTGCCGCCATGCGAAATCAACTTGAAGCTTGTGCTAGCCTAAAGGGTGAACAGGTATGCATGTGGCTCTATGGCATTCAGGCATTCATGATTGCTGATTTGAAATGAAAATTAAAGTACTTATTACATTTGACAAACTTTACTGAGTCCTTCATTATGATAAATTGTGCAATTCCATCAATTCAAGTTGTGGAAATATTTCTTGTATTTTTTCAGGTAGCAGCTAGAGTGACAGTTGAGAATGCTGACAAGGATGAGTGGTTTGTTGTAAAAGTGATGCATTTTGATAAAGAAACAAAAGAGTACGTTTGATTCTCATACATCAATTGTTGGGTTTGTTTGCACCTTTGGATTAAAGCTAGAATTCATATATATCATAGTCATAATTGTTGATTGTCCACGATGATAGAATAACTACTACATAAGTAGGTTGATACTTGACTTGGAATCTTTCTCGTCCTTATTTTGAATTTGTACTCTGTATGCAGATTTGAAGTATTGGATGAGGAGCCAGGTGATGATGAAGAGGGTGGTGGGCAAAGGTAGGTTTTGTGCTTTTTGATGCCCTGTTTATTGCTTGAAGATTGGAATCTTTATAACTTGTTCTCTTTCACTGTGATAAAGCATTGCCATTTTTCACCCTTGTTATGGTGCATTCATAACATGCCATATGCAAGCAACTTCATATTTGTTCTTGCAGCCATAATTCTCTTATGCCTTAATGCTCTTACAAGTGTTGAGATGTTGGTTTGCTCTACTTACTACTGTTATCTTAAAGGAGTTTGAGATTAATTGATTATTTAGAGGGCATTTGTATTCTTTCTGAAAAATGATTTTTGTTTTTATTGAGTCGAGGAAGAACAATGGGGTTGTTAACCATTTTTAGAAATGAAAAACCATTTTTCAATTTCTGAAAGGAAATGGGGAAACACTTTTGAGTTCTTTGCTTTTTGTTAATCTTTTATAAGTTATTTTAATTTGATTTTTAATTTATTAAGAGTGTCAATAAAGTATTACAGTAATAATATTAAAGCATGCTTTTGTCATTTTCAAAATACTCTATTAGATGTTTCTTTTTTCTATTTTCAGAAATGATATCAGACACGTTCTAGAACCTGAACATACAAATTCGATCATTGTTTTCATTTTTTCAAAAAAAAGAAATAATACTGTATGGATGCACTGTACTGCTAGTACATGTGATTCTGAACAAACAAATTCAATTCATTGTTTCATTTGTTTCCTGAAATGTTTTATATGATTAGGCAGTTTTGTATGAAGAACTAGTATGCATTGAATTGACTTCAGGATGAAACTTCTTATTAAATCTTATTCATGAATGGTACAACTGTATTGATTCTGTGAAGCTATGGTATGAGCCTAAATGGTTCTTGATGGTAGTTGGCTGGAAAAGGTGAATTCTATTTCTCCTAACTAATAATTTAAATGTCAATAGCTGGTTCTTTGCTCTTACTAATTAATCAAGTATGAAATTTTTTTTAGTTAAATGATGTTCAGTTCTGTCATTGCTACTTTCAGAAAGTACAAGCTGCCTATGTCATGTATTATACCTTTTCCCAAGCGAAATGATCCTTCTAGTGTTCAAGACTTCCCTCCTGGAAGACATGTTCTGGCTGTTTATCCTGGAACAACTGCACTCTATAAGGCAACTGTTGTTAGTACCCCTCGGAAGGTGACCTTACCATCTTTTCACTTTGATATACAGATATCTAGGTTGTGGAAATTTTACTTTGCTGCTGGATGTTATACTTCTGTAATTCTATTACAATTCATGAGATTCTTTGGTGTTTTCAATGTTGAACTGACTACTACTTTAATGTGATTGCTGCGGTGTGCCATCAACCACTTTTTTTATATGCAGAGGAAGACAGAGGAGTAAGTAATATCCTTCTTGTGTTTTCATTTTATTTTATTTTTTGGATAAGAAACTATATTTCGTATCAGAGAAAAAACTGTGCAAAGGAGGTCAAGCAATCCGTAAGATAAAGACAAGCTTGACACAAAATAATCGTTCTTGTGTTTCATCCTTTATTTTCAGATTTGTGGAAGCATTGTGTTCTGCTAGATGGAAATGAAATAATTAACTGATTTCTTTCATCTTTATCTTATATATCTTCAGATTGACAGTTATAAGCAGGATTTAGGCTTGTTAGTTGATTTATCATTTCAGTTTCTTAAAATGGAAAACGTATAACTAGGTCAGAATTACTTGGATATTCACAGGTTGATCATAAATTCTGTGTCAGACTATGAAATCGCTCTATGGTTTTCGAATGCATTAGATCATCTATAGAATGGAAGCTTGCTGGGTTTATGCTTTACTTTCTCCTTATAAATTACTTTAAGGTATTGTTGTGTGCTAATCATGTTTTGATTGGGCAGTTATTTGCTGGAATTCGATGATGATGAGGAAGATGGAGCCTTGCCTCAGAGGATGGTACCCTTCCACAAGGTGGTTCCCTGGCCAGAGGAACGTCGCCAGTGAATCTCATTGTTTATAATTGTGTATAAATCAATAGTTGGTGCGTAGTTCCTAGTCTAAACCCTTAACGTACTTTTCATTATATTTCTAATATGTAATTGTGGGATTAATAATTCAGACCTTTGTTATTTGTGTTATATAGTTATCAGGGAAAAGAAGTACTTTTTTTCTCACCATATAAAATCTCTGGTGATTGCATTTCACCCTGCCTTTGAGTTGATTGCTGAGCTAGCTGCATAGTAGCGTAAATTTGTTCACCTATATTACTAAGATCTTTTAACATAAATATCACATATTAAAAGAAACTTTTTGTTAAAAAATTCATTAGTATTAATTTTCGTAACGTCTCTAGTGACTGTCACAATATGACATGTTTCTTACAGAATTATACCTTCTTTTGATAATTTTTTATTTTTTTTTTTAAGTTGTTTATATGCAACGTGTTTGTTATAGCGATGGTGTAGTCTCCATTCCCTTCCAAGATCAAACCAAAGTTGGGGCAGAGGAGGCCTGGAAGGTTTTTTTTTGCAGCATTTAGTTGGGGCAAGAGGAGGAAGACTTATGCTTAGGCTACTTCGGCTCTCATTATTATTATTCCTCTTTGGTGGCATCTGAACCTCTTGAAGTAGCATGCTGAAACTAGGCTATAAGGAGTCAGAATATTTGATTGTTTGGCATAAAACAACGCCATTCAACATAAGCCCTCTCCTCTGAAGAAAAGTGACTACAGTTTCAGACGATTCCAACAATTTTTTACTCTAGCTAAAACACACATGTTAGGCTCATATTGGTACGCATTTGCAAATTACACAATCAGAAAAACAGAAAAACGCTCAAGGATCTCGTTTATTATCATGGCTATTGAAATTTTCAAGTCATTCAAATTATCAATTGAAGATCGATTGCAAAAAATCGAAACCTGCACATCATTTCAAAGATGTTCATTCTAGTGATCTCTCGTACTACCAATCCTTGAAGCGAAGCTTTCACTTGAATTCTCTCTAAATAACATGTATGACAGAGTAATCACCAATTCTCACTGCCTATGACATGCTTGGATGATTGGAGTTGGTGGATCCGTCAGCAAGCCGTAATGAGTATGATTAGCAACCCATTGATTTGCAGCCTGAGTATAATGTACACCATCCCAGCTGATAAACTTTGAAGGGTCTTTACAAGACGCACCATACACTTCAGTGTTGTTTACTGTTCCCTTGTTCCCACACCAAATATGGTCATAGTTCTCATGGTACCCACAGCATACCTTTAATGGATCAGCATATCCTGCAGAGAATATGCTTAATAGAGCACACAAAAACCAACATAAATTACAGGAATGTGTGAGTGATCATTATGAGAATGATTACCTAATTTTTTTGCATCACTGATCAATCCATACTTTGCAGCATAGACATCCACGTATGTGATCGCAGCATCCGGGAGTTCTGCTCTTAGCTTGATCACTCTCTCTTTAAGTTGTTTGTTGAACTCTACAGCCATGTCATTTTGAGCCTTGACACAGCCATACTCGTCAAGATAGCCTGGTGGGGGATTTTTGGTGTAAAATAGGTTCACGGGCAAGCACCCAATTGGCCCTGTGTTATGAATCCAAAATGCCCTCCCTCCTTGTTCATGTATATTCTGAAAATGAATTACAAATTATGGTTCATTAAAAGTTTACAATTGTTCTAGTTTGATCAAGTGATTGACAGATATGTTAAACTTACTTTTACTGCTGAAGCTAACTGGTTAAGGATATCCGGCATTGCTGCACGAAGTTGATCGGAACTCAGCTTTCGAAACCCAACAGAAAGATCATTTTGTCCAATATCAAACGTATAAAGAGCCTTGGCGAAATCCTCAGGTCTTGGGAGCTTGTCTCTATCCGAATCAGTGTTGGCTGAGCATTACATTTCACCAATAATTATGTAACATAAATAAAGTCAAGAAATTGATTAAACCCTGATGGTCATTCAACATAAATGTTTAGCTATAAATCAACCTTCAACATAGAGATCTTTGGTGCGTGCTTTGAATTGGTCGAACTGCACAATCTGCATATCAAGAGAGAAAGGACTTATCCCGTACTCGAAAATAGTTTCGTTCTGCCTTCTAATGGTTGATCCTCCCGTGGCAAAGTTGGCACCATGTCGAAAATTTACTCCTAATGAGTTCAAGTATGCACTCAAATATGGCAATTTCAGATTCTCAGCTGCATAAACCAAATGGGGTTCTCAATATATTCTCAGTCTAGCTATTTGCCAGCAAAAGGTAAAAAAAAACTAAAAGTAAAAGATATGCAGCTTGTTCTTACCTATAAAGTCTATAATGAGACGGCCATCGCTGTCTCTACCAGCTGGTTTATGGAAGAAGCCCTCCCCATAGGGTGCTCGAATTGGCTCAAATGCAGCTGATATGCCTCCAGTATCTGAATTTGAGTCCCCAAAGTTGTAAAGAGCAGGGAATTCACAGGGTGGTGAAGTAGCAGCACTAGCAAGCAAGCTCCATAAGCATAAGAGTAGAACCCCAGCAGCCAATGCTCTCCAACACTCCATTTTCAGCCTTGCACTAATGTACATCATTTTGGGCATCTACCTATTTATAGACCAACTCACCCAGACACCGTGTACTCGGCGTACATAAAGTTATTTATCATCTTATGTGGAATCACTAATAGAAGATATTATTCATGAATATCATGTGCTCTTTGTTTAATCTATCTCGGACTTCTAACTGTGAGATACTGCCGTCAAACTCGATGACACTCTCATAACATCAATATATAATCAAAACTCCTCTTTCAAAGAAAATTATATATTCTCAAAACATTCATAGGAAAATGTAAAAGAAATAAGCATTAGGGGATTTGGAAAAAAAAAAAAAAAAAGTACATTCCTTCCCAAATTCTATAATGCTATTCATAAAAATTAAATAATAAATACTGATAAATTCATCTTATTATTCAATTTATATCACATTAATTTCATATAAACTTTATATATAAAATATTAATCTTATTAATTATATATCTAAATAGATCTATATTTAATAAATGAACATTAAATAAATTGTTTGATGATATAATGATCATATTATTTACGATGTATAATATTTAAGATAAGTTTTGAAAAATGTAGTATCGTTCTCCAAAATTTCGGTCTCACATTAATTTACTAAATTTATTTTCAATTTCTCACATTGATGGTTGGACATATGTATTATTTGATAATTATGTGGCATAGTTAAACTATTTAGTAAATCAATTTAATAATAGACAATAACAATAAATTTTTATATTTTTTTAAAATCTAATTATCGGTTTATTATTAAAACATCTAACAGTACTGTTACTTGTCTAGATACCGTAAATAACATAAGTCGGTAGCAGCAAATTTTAATAAATTGTGATGTAGCAGATTGATAGATAATGTCTGCAAGAGTGGAGCTGGCACTGACTAAAAATGGAGCATGATCTACGTGCAAGGGTCATCATTTGTCCCTGAGTGGGAAGGGTGGGCACCGTTTGATGATGATCAAGCGGGTGTAATGAAGTATCTTAAAAGTGAAGTCGGTGATGTGTCCCAAAGTCATTGTACATTGGAATGCTGAAAGAAAAAGACGAATGTGGACCTGCAGTTGTCTGTCTCCCCTCAATCAATGGCATTGGAAACAAACAAAAACAAGTCTCCAAATTCATTTAATACTCACTCACCACTCACCTGATATTTTTTAATTTTAATAAAATATTTTTTAAGTTTTCCGTTTAACACTTCTCCTAAGTTTTTTCCAGTTATATTTTATATAAATTTAATATAATCAATATTGAAATTCAATATACTTATAAAGATTTTTCTTGATGTAAAAAAAATATACACCACTAAAAATCAAGCACGTGGAATAAGAATTATTTTTTGAGTACAAGAATGATTGAGAGCGACTAGGACCAGGTAAATTCTCCTGTTTGGTATCTCTTGGTTGACTCATTTTAAACTGAAGTTATCCGCCGTTACAGAACAAAAACAATACAAAGAAATATAGATTGTTTCACCGAGGTTGATCCTCTCACAATCAAACAAGTGAAACCATTTTTAGGAAAGAGTTACTTTAGGTTACCATCGAATGACTTATATATTAAAAGATAGAAAAATTAAAAGAAAAAAGATTTATCTAGTATCCTCTCTTCAATTGAAATAGTATTTTTTTTATAGAATAATTTATATATGTGTTGGATTATAACATTTAATCTTTAAATACGTATCACAATCTTGCGGTCTCTTTTGTTATTGTCATCTTATAAAAATCATTTAACATGTTTTAGATCTAGGGCCTATAATGGTTTAGTCTAAGTGACAAGGCGACCAAAGACTAAAGAGGTAAGACCAACAATAAGGTTTTGAGTTTAATTTTCCTTACAAGTAGATTATATTATGATTTAAGTGAGAGACTGTGACAGTGTATTATAGTTGTTCTAGTCTCCCTTGAAGGTTAGTCATAGTATAGGTATTAGGTAAGCTAGCCTGGACACCTCAGTTTTCAAAAAAAAAAAAATTATAGATTTAGTCCAATAAGAGTATTCTACATCAAAGGTAAGTGTCATTTGATCAATTTATTTAGGAGAAAATACTAGACACACATTTATTTGTAGAAGGGGATAGATTCAGCATGTAAAAAGATAATTTAATTTAGAGATACCGAGTAGGAGAGTCAATTTAAACTTGCTGTTTTCCAACTGTTCTTGTGCTTAAAAAGAGGTTCCCTATAGGGGTGGGCAAAATTACCCGATCCGACCCGTCGGGTTCAACCCGAACCGACGGGTTTTGGTCGGGTTGGGCCATGGGTTAACTCGATCTCGGGTTTGGAAATGCCAACCCGTCGGGTTCGGGTCGGTAGCCGGGTCAATCATTGAAACCCGATTAGCAACCCGACCCGAAAATAATTATGACTATATGGGGGAGTTGCGATTCGAACTTGGCTCCCTTACACAGCCTTCTGCAAGATTTCCACTGGGCTACGCCCTCTTTCATGTTCATTCTACAAAGTATTTTATATTTAACAAGTCTTAATAACATTACAAAACTATTTAATTTACTGTATATTTAATATAAAATTATTAATGAAAGTATGATATAACGATTTTAAAACGTAAATTTACATGAAAAAAAACAAAAAAATCATATACTAAGGTACAAATAATACTCAATGTATATATTTTACATTAATTATTTTTTTAGTAGTGTTGTTTAAAGTTACATCCACCAATCAAGTTAATATAAAATGAAATGATTATTCTGACCAAGCAATTAATTAATTTAATTTTCCTGATATTGGACAAGAAAAGATGAAAGCTGGAAGAGTAAGAGTGAGTTGGAAAACAGTAAAAAATGAGCAACCCACACTCTCCATTGTTCAACCAATGCCAAATAGACAACCCATATTATTCGTTGCTTCACCACTGTACAGTATACAAGATAATTAGATAACTCATTTTGATAACATAAAATGAAAGAAAAAAAGT
>JANKKC010043724.1:0-13087 GCA_026225755.1 Bursera bipinnata | reverse complement strand
GTCAAGACCGTATACTTATTTGGCGGTTGAGCCTGCCTGGTAGAAGTTGATCGTAGTTCATTTTACATTAACGAACTTTCTTACCACGTGCAAAATGCGGATCAGTCAACCAGTAATTTATTAAAAAGGTTATGCCTCAACTTGAGCTCCCCAAAGCAACAAACTCTTATCGCTGGCTGTTGGCGTTTCATAACAGTTAATTACAAGCTGCAATGCATTTCTCTATTGATTTACACTCTGATACTATTTTGTTGCGAAACCAAGATTCATTAAAAATGCGAAATTAAAACCTTTCTGTCCTTGATGTGATCAAAATGTGATTCTCATCCAAGTCAACAAAACTAACAAAGTAAAACAATCAAAACAATAATCAATCACAAGCTATATGACCTATCGTTAGCAACTAAAACCACTAATTTTTACGTGAAAATCTTAAAATGGGAAAAATTTCTATAGTCATTCAATTGACCTTACTTTAATTGAATCTTTTATTATATCAACGGTATAGATTTACATAATATAGATAAAATTAGAGGCTTATAAAAACCAATAATTCATTAAAAATATAATATTTTGGTTCACCATTATTATAAATATTATCAATAAAAATGAATGTTATGTCTCACCAAGTGGGTATATTAAGAGAGCGCTATAGAGAAAACAAACAAAAGAAATGGTAAACATTTTCTTAATTTGAGTTAATATTTTTTACAGTATGACCCTCCTTTTTAAGTATTGTTTTCTTTTTAACCTACCTAAAATGGAGACAGTGTCGTAACTAGTCAAAATCTAGAAATCCGGTCCATCTAGGCGTGTATAAATATGAACTCCCTAGTCTTATTCAAACGCCCAGATTCTGTATTTCCTTTGCTCTGCTAGAGCTCAAACTCATCATCATCTCCCTCTCGTCGTCTTTAACCGTTTCTCTTGCTCTTAAATATTCATAGAGAGAGTCTGATAACGAGTTACAAGCATGCATTTCTTCGTTGATTTGAGGCTTTTTTTACCACCCCTGACAAATATTGTCATCTTTTTAATTTTCCTGAAATCCCAAGGTGAAAGAAATAAGTCTTGGGAGCAGGATGTTGTTTTGAAGATTCTTCAATATCCAATTTTGTTTATGCTATTCTTGATACTTTCTGTTCTGTTACTGCTGCTCTTCCTTTTCACACCCATCAGACTCCCCCTGACTGCGAGACGTCCCATTTTCGTGCGTAGTGGAAATTTCTCGGTTCTCTTGTTTCTTTCCATCCTGGCCTCATTCATTTTGCAACCCTCAGCTTTCTGGGTGGTGTATTTGTTTCTGATTATCCTATCACCCTGGTATTCACTGCTATGGAGTCTGTTTGAACGCTTCTTTAACTGCCTTCATCACACCCTGCGATCCCTTCCCACCTTCCTCGTCACCTGGGTTCACCGGAGTCATGAAATCCCAGAACCGGTCCTTCTTCGACTTGAAGAGATTGAAAGGGCTGAGGCAGAAGGGAACCAGCAGCTGCTTGTCCAAAATGAGCCCGGTACTTTGGAACAAGTTGTGATTAATCGATAGCAACAAGCTAGTCTGCTAGTGCCTATATAAAGAGGGAATTTATGTTGTGCTCGTGGGTGGAAAACGTAAATTACACGTCTGCAATGTACTCGTAATAAAATTTGTAGTTAATTAAGGCGACGAGGGGATTATACAGGTGTCTGTTTCTCAGGGGATTGTACGGACAAAGTGCACATGAACATGGACAAATATTACTTGTACTTTTTTGTTTCTTCAATTGTTCAGAGTAATTTATGGTTATTTTAGATGTATAATCGAACTTGATTGGGTCAGTTTTTGCCTTTATGGTTCCTGGAATCCATTTTTGCCGTTAGATTATATCATCTGACGATTAAAATAAAATAAAAAAAGAATAAAAAAAGGCCGAAGATATGCAATCTTGACAGTGGATTTCATCGAACTTGGTCTGTATGGAAAAAAATAAACAAATAAAAAAGCAAATGCGACAAAATTAATGAAAAGGAAAAGTAAAAAGATGAAAAACTTGAAACAAGAGACAGAGTACCTCTGCTCTGTTTGAACTTGGTCTCTCTGTTCTACCTGGATGTAGACTGTTGGTTTGGTTGCTTATTCATCTGGCTGCTTCCACTGTGGTTTTGAGCTCAACCTCTGGAGTGTCAGTTCTCTCCCATCTCCTCTTCTTCAGTGCGCGTTTCCTTCGTGCTTGCGTGTTCAAGATTTGGGCTATTCGCTTCTCGTAATTTTTTTGTTTAATTATATGTTTGATATTTGAGAATAACCTTCTGCATATGTTTCTACAGATAATACTTGACGTCCCCATCGTGGGAGGAAGGCTTATGCTTGTTTCAAGCTGCTCAAACTGGATTTGGGGCAAAAATGCTGGTAGCCTGTCAAGAAATATTTATTGATAGCATCTTTAAGATCTTGTTCGTTTATTAAATTGAGCTGTTCATCAATAAGGAAATTGGTTGAATCCATTGCAAATAGTGTTGATTATGTGGCACAAATTTTTCTGTTGGGGTTAGTTGATTTTACTACGGTCCGGTCCGGGCCGGGTTGCCAGGGACGCAGATAAGTTTGTGGTGAGGTTTGGGGTGAGGGTGCTTGCCCTGCGGTACGGTATTGTAAGGGTATTTTTAAGATTAGGATTTTATATAAATAATTTTATGTAATTCTATAGTATTGACTTTAGTGGATTTTGCGTCATACAACGGTAGACATACTTAACGTCTGTGAGTGATCTTTACTGTTCTTATTTTCGTGATTACTGTTCTTGTTTTTGCACAAAAGTGGTGATCATGAAACTTTTAGAGCTAGTAAATTAACAATTCGTCATCTGCAGTCATTTTGGGATCAAGGATTGCTGTAGTGGACCAGTTTATACATAAGCTGCAAACGGAGAGCAAGTTAAGAGAGAAAGGAGTAATGCACATGAAAAGCTCTCAATAAAAGAAGGTGTTGCTCAATTGACAGTAAAACTTGAGGTTGTCGAAGGGAAGGATTCTGAAGTAAGTGGACAAGAAATCAACTTGAAGGTGACTGAATGAACTCAAGTCTTGAAACTTGAGTTGGAAAAGAAATTGGAGAAGTGTTAGAGAATGGCTGAGGAGTTCAAATGTCAAGAAAGGATGGTGCAGCAGCAGCAGCAGGAAGTTGAAATGTTGAGAAGGCAGTTAGAGGAAATTTAGTTTGAGCTTTTACAATCCGGGAATTAGATGGAAGCAGCTTTGCCAAAAGACTGATGGGCATTATGCTGATGAGGATGCACGGATGGTAAAATCAGTGGACCTTGATATGGTGATGCATAACAATCTGTTCACAAACGCAACAACCAGAGAAAAAGAGAATTCAGGGCTTCCTCAATTACCCAGTATCAGTTTTGTTAGAGGTCCAAGGCATCTCCTCAGATATTTGATGGAATCATCTTTGACCCAAGGCTTATGGGTGTAGATGCTGATGAGGAGCCAGGGATGGTTAAATAAATGAACCTTGAATTGATATAGGTGATGCAGGCCAATTGGCTTGTGAAGTGAAACAACCGGATAATAATTGAATTCAAGGCCTCCTAACTTATTCTCATCTAGAAACTTCAAGTGAGGTTGTTGATCACAATGTTTTTATGTTAAAATAAGGAGAAAAGTTCTTTTGAGGAAGAAGAAGTAGAAGAGGAGCAGGAACATAAGGAGGATGTGGAGGTTGAAGTGGTTAAGAAGGCAGTAATAAACGGGTGTGTTCAAGCAGGGGGGTTGATGGAAGTAGCCCCACTATCGGTTTTCCTATAGGGTCCTTGGCATTTCCTCAGAAAAAAAGGTCGGTGAAAATGTTGATTCTCTTGCATCTCCATTAAAGACTTTTTTTGGAGTTGACCTCTGTAAGAACTTTGAGCTGGGACCAACTATAAGAAATACACACACAAATGAAAAATAAAAAAGAAAAGAAAAGAATAGACAAGTGATATATCACTCTTAAATCTAAATTGAAAATTTTCTAAATGATGTTTAAGATTTTTATTCCATAAATACTCATTTTATATAATTAATAAAAATAATTAAATTAAATTAAACATGATTATTTATTTATATTAAACAATTGTATTTCATTTATTTGAAAAAATTTAAAAAAAATGGTAATAGTTGTTGCTATTGTCGATAACTAGTATTGACATGCATTTGGGGACAATCTCTATAATAAAATGGTTGTCTCTGAATGATCTACTAGTTTGCTTAATTTTTTTTTGAAAATATGTTAGCGTTTGGTTGCCAGAAGTTGAGAAAGAAGAAGTTGTTGCACTAAGATGTAGATATGGTAATAAGTCAAGTCAGGCCAAGCCTGGGCCGACCTAGCCTAAGGTAGGCCAGGCTTAAGCCTAGGCTTCAGGCCTACAGGCCAGTCTATCCTGGCTTGGTACTATGGTAGAATAAATATTTATTTATTTTTATAAATTAAAAAAATTAAAATTAATTTAAAATTTTAGAATAGTAAACAGTAACAGACATTGTCTGGTCTAGTTCAAATAGTACAAACCTTAGGATAGATTCAGACATTTACTTTTTGTTCAAAGTCTAAACTGACCTAATCTGACCTATAGACCTGTCCAAAATAGATTGGACCGGACTTGGCCCAGCCTTTTGTCACCTCTAGACGTATATATGAAATTATGTAGGAGCATGGAGAAGCTAAAAGGGTTTAAGCAAGTAAAGAAAATTCAATGTGAAGGTGAATTGGGTTGAAGAAGTCGTCATAGTATGGTAATTGAGGCTGAGAAAACTGTTTTAGGAATTGGGCAGAGGGTAGATGTGTGGATTAGGGGCAATCAGTGAACTTGCAGATGCCAAGAATGGAGGATTGGTTTTTTTTTTTTTTAAATACTATATGGTGAAATGCACAACGGATATCTTGACAATTTTGGGCTTGCTTCTTGTTTGAAGTCTTTATGAAGTTCACTTTACTTTTTATGCAGAATGCTACCGGAGCTCAGCTGCTCAGGTCCCGTCTCGCAACCGTCTCGCACCCGCAATCAAGGTGACTCCCCCAATGGAGCGAAAGGACTGGCTACCAAAATTCCTTTTTGTAGCCTGTCTAATGTTCCACTTGCTCCACTTCCAATGACATTAACTCTGTCTGAAAACAAGCTACCCCTCACCCCAAAGCAAAGTGACTTGTACCTCCAAGGTAGCTCGATAACAAAGCTCGACACCCAAGACAACTCTTACAAGACAGGAGTTATTGGATCAACAGTAAAATCCTAATAAAAATAAATAAATGCATGCGTTATATCATTAGTAAAAAAAATGATTCAATTTTGTAAACAAAGATGTTCGTATTTTTATACTTGTATAATTGTTTAACTTTGTAATAATTTTTTTAATTTTTATTAAACTTTATTGTAATTTATATAATAAAAATAATTTAAATTGTTTATATTAACTTTTATAAAATTAAAAAAGATTAGTACTCGGGTTGTTTGTTTATGACACTTATCACTTAACTTTTAAGAGGCATTTAGTTTGATAAAAATACACTTAGGAATCAGAATGAGAATAGATTATTCCTATTCTTGTTGTTTTGTTAGAAAAAAACTCCGAAATAGGAATCTCATTACCCAACAAAGAGAATTAACGATTCCTTCACCTCTGATTAATTAGATTTGATTCCTGATTGAAATCAAAATAAAAACATGTTTTTCAATTTTTCATATTTGAAGAAAAAAGTTATGATATTTTAAAAAAAAATAAATTAATTAAAAATAAAAATTTTTTAAAAAGGTAAATAAATTTTAAAAAATTATAATATTTAAAAAAAGTTAATAAATTAAAAAATATATAATATTTGAGAAAATTTTAATAAATTAAAAAATTTTAAAAAAAATTAAAAAATTTATATTATTTTAAAAAGTTAAGAAATTAAAAAATATTATAATATTTTTTAAAAAGATAAAAAATGCAAGAAAGATGAAAATTCATATTTTATCAAAATAACTATATATTGCGGTTTAATATTATTTATTTTATACATTTTTACAAGAGAGTAACTTGAAAAATTGATATTGATTCCAATTCCGGGTCTCTATAATCTAAACAGCTTCAAAGGGAATCAGATTCTGATTCCGTACTGAACCAAATAGGAGGAACAAATAAATATTTCGATTTTAATTTTGAAGCTCAAACCACACGAACCTTTACTAGATTAAGATTTAAGTGATTTATTTTTTTTTCTAATTTTCAAATTTTTAAAAGTGATACAACACTTATTCTAAAAAATAAAAAAATTCTCTTCAAAATTGTAAATTTCAATTTTATTAAATTAAAATTTTTAAATGATGTTTAAGATTTTTATTCCGTAAATACTCATTTTATTAAATTAAACCTAATATAATCAATTTCCAATATATATAGAGTAAATAATTGTATCATTTATTTCAAAAAATTGGTTGTTGTTGCTGGTAACGATAGCCAGTAAGGACATGCATTTGGGGATACTCTCGATACTTAAATGGTCACTTCTAAATGATCTACTAGTCTACTTAAAAATTTTTATAAAATATGTGGCATTTGGTAGCGGGGTAAATAAATACACATCCCTGAGGTTTGATCTAAGTAACAATTTCACCCCTATTATTAATAAAGTAACATAAAGACCCCCATTTTGATATTTTAAGTAACATTAAAACCCCTATTTTTATGTGTTAAGACCTCCATGTTTTCCAATTCTAGGGGTATCTATGTTACTTTATTAATAATAAGGGTAAGATTATTACTTAGACCAAACCTCAGGGGCGTCTATGTATTTATCCCATTTGATCGCTAGAGTTTAAGAAACCAAATCTAATCCTTATCACATAATGATGAAGACGTAAGTCACCCCACTATAAGTATTTATCAATAAAAAAGGGTATTTACATAGATCCAAAGTTTTATTTTAAAAAAATACTTAAACTTTAAATTTTTATTAAATTAATACTTATCTTAAAAAATTATCATAACTTTTATAAAAATTAATATTTATATTTTAAAAATCTGGAAAAGGAGTTAGTTTAACAAAAATTTAAAATTAAATATTTTTTTAAAATTTAATTGAGATCAATTAATTTTCCCTCGATAAAAGATCAAAGGCGCAGCAAGGTTTCTTTCCTCTACACTCAAAACTTGGTGGCTTCTCTTTATCTAAACCATCCATTGTGCCCTTTTACGCGTTCTTCAAGCTCTGAAATATTCATCAAAATGTCAGCGTATATTTAATATTTTCATAATTTTTTTAAATCTTATTTAATTTCTTTAAATAAAGTAATTTATTATATATATATATATATATATATATATATATATATATATTGAATTTACATATATAATTTCTTAAGAAAAAATTTAAACGAATACGAGTTGATTAATTCTATTTATATATTTACGTTTATTCAGTTTTAAATAAGATGAAATCTAATGTAATAAAGTGGGTTCTTATAAAATTCTTTTAATAAGATGAAAATTTTAATGAAAAAATATATTTTTATTGCAGATAATAAAATTATGTTATTGTTATTGATCTTTTTGGTTTCATTTTGTTAATAATGTAATTCTCAAAGGTTTTATAACATATGCAATATAATTAACATATAACTTCTATTACAATTGTAAACAATGAATCAACATTAAATTGTAAAACATTAATTAATCAACCATATCCGTGATACTCAAAATAATATTATATTAATTTTTTTTGTTTACTTTTACCATTAAATTATCGATTATAACCTTACACGTAATACGTGGTTCAGACATACGTACTTTTAACAATTAACATCCCCGACGTCAGATGGCAACTCTGTAATTAAAATATTTCAAGACCCCCCACTTCAGCTGGCAACTCTGTAATTAAAATATTTCAAGACCCCCCACTTCAGCTGGCAACTCTGTAATTAAAATATTACTTCAGCTGGCAACTCTGTAATTCAAGATCCTCCGCTTTCAGGTGGCAACTCTGCAATTAAAACAAGCAAAGCTGACGACCTTTTTCCTATTTATATAGCCCAAAGTTGCTGGCTTCTCCTCATCCAAACCATCCTGCGTTCTTCAATCTCTGAAATATTCGTAGCCCTTTGTTTGCTAGCATGCATTTCTCTATTGATCTAAGGCTTTTTCTTCCACCCCTGTTAAATATCCTCAACTCCCAAGGTGACAAGTCTTGGGACAAAGATATTGCTCTGCACGTTCTTCAGTACCCAATTCTGTTCATGCTATTCCTGATTCTTGTCCTTCTTTTACTACTAGTCTTCCTCTTCACATCTATCAGACTCCCTCTAAGTGCGGATCATCCCACTCTCGTGACTACTGGAGATTTCTCTGGTCTCTTGGTCCTTTCCATCCTCGTCTCGTTCATTTTTCCACCCTCTCTTTTCTGGGTGGCGTATTTGTTTCTCATCATCATGTCACCCTGGTCATCACTGCTATGGAGTCTGTTTCGTAACACTCGACAATCCTTTTCCACTATCTTCATCCCCTGGGTCAATCAAATTCCGGAAAGCCCAGAACCAGCTCCTCCTCAAGTTGAAGACATTGGAATGGTTGAAGTATGAAGTAATCTAAATGGGTTGGAGCAAATTGTGATTCATGGTTAGCAAATGCCTTTATGCAGAGAACGTGTTACATGCCACTTGTTCTGCTGTGGGTGAAAAATGAAGATTGTATCATGATGCAAATAAAAATTGTTGTAGTTCACATCCTCAGGCGAGGAGATTTTATTTTCACGTGTCTGGCTTTTAGGGTGCTATACGGACGAGTAATCGTTGTTATGGTTATCTCGTAATGTTGCCTGTATTTTTTGTTTCTTCAATTATTCTCTATATTATTTATCGAATAAAAGCGACTATTTTACATGTTTTTAATAGACTTGATTAGGATAATTAATTTATGGTACTGGAAGCTATCTTGGCCGTTGGATTACATGCACTTTACCATTATAAAATAAAAATAAAAGCGGAAGAAAACACAGTCTTTGCCGTTGGATTTCATCAAACTTGCATCGAAAAAACTAAAGAAATAAATAACTAGAAAATCGAATGCGAAAAGAAATAAAATTAAAAACTTTGAACTGGAAGTTGGAAACAAGGAACAGAATACCCCCCACCTTGTTTGAGCTGCTCTGTCCTCTGGCTGCTTCCACTGTAGTTTGTGTTCAATCCTCTGTCAGTTCTCTTCCCTTCTTGCTTGTATTTTCAAGATTTTTCGGCTATTCGGTTATCATAATTTAGGAAATTGTGAGTTCAATCTTTCTTTAATGTGTGCAGCTTACACCCTTCTATCTTAGTTGGGGATTGTATGAGTATGTTTCGCATTTTGGCACGAAAATATTGATTGGTGTATAATGTGAATCTGTCGATTTGAAGCGGTTGATATGGGTTTCCAATTCTTTAGAAATTTTGATGACGAAGAAAATTATTAAAAGAATTTCTCGGTTCTGTTTGTGATGTATGATTGCAGTAATTTGTTTGTCCTCCAGTTCCGAGCGTTCTAAAGGCGTTGCTGGATCATTCATTGTCCAAGGAAGAGCTCACCAAATATTATGAGATTATAATGCTGTTTGATAAACTATTCATAAAGGATATCTTCATAATTTTGATTCTGTATTTGAAGTTCTTAAGGGGCGTACTTGCACTTTTTATTGCAGGATCCTGTTCGAACTCCATTCTTCTAAGAGATGCTAGCTAACAGTGCAGGATGCTCCTGTGTTCCAAACTAACAAACTTGTATTCTGTAAACAGTCAAATGGTTGCCTGCCTTGCCTGCCACATGTAAGTAGAAATCATTTCCAATTCCCTTCCCATCTAGCCCACTGAAAACGATCTATATCGCCCTTTATTCCTCTTTGAAGAAAATAAGTCTAATGCTGTATTTGCACATTTCTATTCAGAGTTAGGTGGTGGATGAAGTGAGCTTTTGATCATTATTCTACGCGGTTTAACAGGTTCTGGTGGAGTACAATAATGTTGAGTACTGTATCAGGAAATCAACTTGTGAAAGAAAAGCAGAAGAAAGAAGAAGTTGCTGCAGCATGAGTTAATTAAGCTTGAACTTGTGGAAGAGAAAAGCTCTTAAGCTAGTGAGCAGTAAATGAACTTGGTGGTGAATGAGCAGACACAATTTCTGTCTTCTGATACATAAGTCAAAGAAGTTTGGAGGAAGTGTTGCAGTTATGTTGAAGGGTTCTTCAGTATGGAGAGGAAGAAAGGATACTGCAGCCGCAGCTGCACAAAGTTTAATTTTCAGGAAGATGTTTGGAGGAGTTCAACAGAAAGGAAGGTAGGGGTTCATCATTCAAGGGACTTAGATGGGCAGCTTTGCCGAAAAGGTGCAATGTCGTGCTGATGGATTTATGATCAATGAACTTAGACATGAGTGACATGGCCATTTGTTTCTGATGCCAAATATTGTAGGTTGGGCTGTTTATTTACTACACAATAACCAAATCAAAGACTTTCTTAATTATACTCATTGAAAAGAATTCTGAAGGCTTGGTGATCCTGGTATTTCTGTGTCAAAAATGTGGAAACTTACGTTTGAGTAGTAGCAGAGGGCGAGGATCACAAACAGAGTGTGGAAGATGAAGTTAAAAAGATTATATTTGAGTAAAAGAATGCATTCAAGGAAGATGTCTTGTGGAGGTAGCCCCAGAATAGCCTGAAACTATAACCAGCATGGACTGGAGGTATTTTTTTCCACTCCTGCTAACTCTTATCTAACTTTTATCTCAGACATTTATTAATATAGCTTGTCCTTTTTGAGATTGGAATATACTTGCTTTTGAATGCTTTTTAACTAGTAGTCATATTAGTTACCTTTTAATTTTCTGTATTATAACAAAAAAGCGTCTACCTGAGCAAAAATCTAAAAACTACTTGTAAAATTTCATGTGGATGGATATTCTTTGTAATGTATAATTGCAGTAGGTGTGTCTAACTCTACACTGGCTTTTCTGTGTAGCTGAATTCAGTTTTCTGGCCTTTATAATGTTTGGGATTGATCTGACAAAGAGTAATTTTATGCCATGTAGTATGGACTCTTGGTGTCTCAGAAAGAGCAAGACAGGATGAACTGAAGAAGGCATATAAAGAAGCTGCAATGAAGAGTCATCCCGACAAAGGTGGAGATCCTGAGAAGGTGGGATCCGAAAGCCCTGGTACTTTTTGTTAGATATTAGTTTATGGGCCATTCTGGACAGATGCTGCCATGTAGAAACATTTGGGGTTATAACAGCATCTTGTCTGTATTAATCCATTCCTTTTTATTTCCATGTCTATGGCCACTTTGGACTTAGTTTGAGAGTTTTATTGAATCATCGTGATTCTAGTTTGAATCTTAGGTCTCAACTGATTCATAGAGTCTTAACAAGAAAATTCCTATCAATAATAAAGAAAACTAAAGTAAAACCGCATTTCATACAAATCAAAGAAAAAGAAACAGGTAAATAGAAGATTCAAGAGGCCTGTAACGATCAACATAAAGACAAGTGAGCCGACTTGATTTTTGGGCATTCTAATTATAAGCACAGAGAAGAGCTTTCTGATTTTGACTCTTTCATATTTTTAGATAAGATTAAATTAGAAGATTAAAATGTTTCTAATTTTCTATTCCATATCATTTTCACCCAATAGTTGGGTGTTTTTGTTTGAGTTGTACGAGATGAAATTCTCATATACGGTTCTTAGAGGGGGAGTCCATTCGGTTAACTTTGAATACTAAAACACTTTCATATGCAGTTTCAGTTAACCTGCGGTTTGGAAGTTATATTTTGTTTTGTGGTTGTATTTCATTTACCATGGAGCTCAGAGATTGATTAATTTGGTAAATATATTATACCACTCCATCCTAATCTTTTTCATCTGTCTGTAACTTTTATATTATATTTTTTAATAAATAAAGAATTTCTTTTTGGTGTTTGAAGCTTTACATTTTATAATTTAATAAATTTTGAACAGATATATTTCTTTGCCTCAGTTTTTAAAAGTAACAAACATTTTTTGGAGTCCAGAAATAGGATGGACAAATGTTGTTTTGCAGGAAGTATCAGAGCTATCCCCTGAAAATTTTAGGATAGAGATGAAGAAACGTGCTTGATGCTGAAACAATATTGATTTCGGCAGTTTACCCGTTGGGAAGTCTCATCTTAGACCATATGCTAACAAACTTTCAATTTCTCCAGAAAGTGCCCATTTTGAAAGAACAATATATGGTAGTCTATCCTGTTCTAATTACTCAGGTTGTGCCTTTTTAATAGTTTCACTTTTCTCTGTCTCCCTTACTTTCTTGTTAGCAATGTAATTCACTAATGAAATCTAAATATTTAAATGTGTTAAGTAAATAAGACTTTGCATAGAAGAGAATTATGCTGATAGAGAGAGAAGAGAGCTGGAGCAACAGAACAAAAGAAGATGCTTTCCAGGTGGACAAAAGAGTATCAATCACTGCCTATGTACACAAAGAGAAGATATTTCAGTGCTAATATTTACTGTCACTTCTGCAAGGAAAGAAATGTCAAAGAGGTTACTAAAGGTGGTGTTTGATACTCCAGTGTATTCCTACTTTTCTGATTGAGTGAATAGATGGTAATTTCCTTCATCTTTCTTTGGGTTATCTTAGGAAATTTAGCTTGTTTTTTTAAGTTGGTATTAGAGCAATGGTTGATGGATCAAGTAGTAGTTTATCTTCTATTCAAGTATTTGCACAAAAGCAGGGTCTCCTGTCTTCACGGAAAGTTAACCTTAGTTTTAGCTCTCCAACCTGGCTTGATAGGAAAAATTTCCTGCATTGGAAGTCTCAAGTGCTTCCATATATTAGGGAGAATGATCTTGATGGATACCTGAATTCATCCAACTACTAGTGTGGTAACCCGGATTCCCGGGAACAGTGATCAGGGGTGTTAGTAAAAGATTTCAAAGTTAAAAATCTCTGTACGACGTAATTGTGACTGATTAGCACTTAAAAGTATACATTTATTATGAGCTTAAATAACGTTTTTTACACTTTAAGTGCTATTAATTTGAATATTTACATTGGTTTGAGCTTAAAAGAATTATTCTTACCAATT
>JANKKC010043723.1:0-13086 GCA_026225755.1 Bursera bipinnata | reverse complement strand
AAATGTTAGTTTAAGAAAAGTGTGGGGTTAAATGTTTTCTTGAAATCTAATTGGGGGGTTAGAGTAAATTTCCCCTTTTTTTTAATAAAAAGAGAAATCGGTATTATTTCTAGTTATGTAGTAAATGAGTATATGATTTTATTTAATAAAATAATATTTAAAATTGAATACTCATCATCCAGTACAGGGTATTCTAAATGATTAGGGGGTGTATTCAATTAAGATTTTTTATAAGTGAATGACTTTCTAGATTTTTAATGATTTTTATAAACTTTTCATAATTATGAAAGACTTTTGTAGATTTTTATAGACTTTTATTTTAATGACTTTTATAGATATTTATAAACTTTTATTGAGAGATTGATAAATATTTATAGACTTTCATAGACATTGATAGATTTTTTTAGCAAAAGATTGATAAACTTTCATAGACTTCAAACAATAGAACATAAATTTTATAAGTAAATAGATAAATGAATAAATCATCTTAATTAGATAAATAGATAATTTCTGCATATTTCATTGCCATTATCTGAACATTGAAGTTAGTTTTTATTTCATTTATTTACCTGAAAAAAAGTGCACAGTTTTTTATATACTAATTTTCTTTCTGTTCTTGAGGAGCTATTCTGTCATATGCTACTATTTGTCCATCAAAAGACATAAGATTAAACAAAGATTAACACTTACTTTTTCAAAATTTTGATATATCTACTCCACACGTTAGTACTATCATTTACTAAAAGTCTAAAGTTGATAGATCAACTTACATTTTAGTTTTCTGGTAATCATCATGAGTCATGACTAAGAATTGAGTTGTCCCATGCTGGAACATTTCTATTGCAGTAAGCTAGAATAATCTCTCTCTCTCAAAATTCATTAGTTATAACATACTTGTAAAAATAATTTATACATTTTGACAGAAATTCAAAAAACTGTGTTGTTTGCTGCTAGACGAGCTGCAAATAAGTTTGTTTATCTTTATTTTCTTTTTCTTTTTTTAAAAAAGAAAAATTCTATTATATAGTTCATAACTTGACCAAAGCACTACTATGATTTTAGTTAGTTAAGCTATCCCCTTTAGAAATGGTTAGATGGACAAGAGGAGCATAATGTATTGATACCATCCCATTCTCTATTTCCTCACTTTTTCCTTGATGCTAAGATTATAGAAAGTTAATTGAATTAGAAAGTCTTTCAAAATCATAATAAATAGTGAAAGAGAAATTATGAAGTTTATTATTTATACCTCCTACAAAAAAGTCTACACACGTCACTCATATAAAAAGGTCTATAAAAGTTATTAACTTTTTTAATACTTCATGACTTTCATAGACTTAAAAAAGTATTGATTGAATATCCCGAGATTTTTAGAGACTTTTTAAAAGTCTAGATCGAATATACCAAGACTTTAACAGCATTTTTAAAAGTCTTTGAAAGTTTATATTGAATACCCTATAACTTTTATAGAGTATTTAAAAGTTTTAATTAAATACACTCAAACTTTTTAATTTTATAAAAAATTTTAAAAGTCTTAATTGAATACACCTTCCTCGTACTCATCAGGTGATGAGTCACGGAGATGATATGGTACGTCGAATTGTGCATAATATTCAAGAACTTCCTGAGCATTACAATATTCATAATACTATGTGAGGACGTGCATCATTATTATTACTAATTCAAGGTCAAACTTCTGACCCACAAGTTGCTTTCAGATCTCAGCTGAGGACACAACTTCCACCAGAATGGAAAGAGTTTATTTAATTAAGACAAAGAAATCGTGCTACCGGATTCTTTGGTTTCGGGTTTGGCTACTTTTGTGATCTTTTTGGCCAATTTGTTGCAAGATTTTTGTTGAGAACTAATGGAAGAAAGTGTATTGGGCAGCTTAAGCATGTTACCAGAAGGCTGTGTCTCTACCATTCTCTCTCTCACTTCTCCATCAGATGCATGCAGCTCTTCAATGGTATCGTCTACGTTTCTATCGGCGGCCGAGTCTGATGTTGTTTGGGAGAGTTTCTTGCCGTCTGATTATCATGATATTCTCTTCAGGTCTATCGCTACTTTGAAGTTCTCTTTAAAGAAAGAGCTTTTTTTTGGTCTCTGCAATCCTATTCTCATAGATGGAGGTAAAAAGGTATGGCCCATGATCATCTACTAATTGTAGAACTTAATGATAAAGATATATTTTAACACTCTTTTCTCATTTCATAATATTACATGCATGTTAATTAGTTTATCTGCAGAGCTTCAGATTAGATAAATCATCTGGCAAAAAGATCTTTATGCTTTCTGCGAGAGAGCTTTCACTAACATGGAGCGATAATCCACAGTATTGGAAGTGGAATTCTACACCCGAATCAAGGTAATTAATAATATTCTATAATTAATCAAGAATATTTTATAAATTTATATATTTATATTTGTATAATAAGTTATAGAGTAAAGCAACATATCCCAAAATTAGTGTAGTAATTTTTTTTTTAATTAATGAAGATAATATCCATATCATATTCTTTCAGGTTTGGACAAGTGGCTGAGCTAAAAACGATAAGTTGGTTAGAGATTGAAGGCAAAATCAGAACCCAACTGCTGTCTCCAAACACTAAGTATGGAGCCTATCTTGTGATGACTATAGCCGATTGTGCATATGGGCTTGATTTGCTACCTTCTGAGATATCAGTGGAAATGGGGAGTCAAGTATCGACTAACACCGCTTATTTAAGTCGCCAAGATTGCAAGAAGCAGCAAATGGAGTGTCTATTCTACGGTAATCGCATGCAAATGCTAAAGTCAAGAGTCACCAATAAAGGGGATGGACGAGTTCCATGTGAAAGAAACGATGGTTGGATGGAGATTGAGTTGGGTGAGTTCTTTACTGGTGAAGGTGATAATGATGATGATGAAGACGAGGAAGTGAAGATGAGTCTAAGAGAGGTAAAGGGTTATCAACTAAAAGGCGGTCTGGTGGTTGAGGGCATTGAACTGAGGCCTAAACAATAATGGAACAAGTTGGCTAGCTAGACTCTAGAGAGATTATGTTCATGCATGTGGGGACGTTTAGACCTACTTTGCTCTTCCAAAAAGGATATAAAGTATACAAAGTTTATACCAAAATGTATAAAGTTTTGGATCTCTTGCTTTTTCACAAAGTGTAGATCGTTTTCTGTCGATTCTTTCATTCGCTTCATATATTTATCTCTCTGTGTTTTCAGAGAATGTTGAGAATGTTCAAATATACATGTTTCTTTCTTATATCTTCATACATATGCTTTATAAAGTTTCTGATGGGGTAATTTGATGAGCATCATCAAGCTAGAAGAAAGTTCCCTTAAAAAATGCTTACCAAAAATTAACTATTAAAATTATTGAACGTACCATTACATCTCTCACAAGAATCTCAAAAATTAGCCAGTCAATATAAGGAGTTCTTCGATGACTTGGAAATTATAAGCCATTTGAACTACTACAAGTCGAATTTAATTTAATGCCAGTCAATGCCAAGATATATAATCAGAAGAAGGAAAAGTTTGCTAAAATTAGTCAAGTGGACATTTCAATAAGCATGAAAATTAATGTCAATAAAATGGTCTAAGGAGAACAATCTGTGAGAATACTCATCAAAAACCCCAGCTGTCAAGTACTGTGACTCTTGGGGGCTCTCATTCAAGGGACCTAGTTCCAGATTCGAAAGTCATAGATGTGCTCATGTGTTCAATTCATGTCGACATCTAAGGCAGACCCAGAAACAAAAATGTCGTCATATTATGACACATGAACAAGACAGTAAATGCTATATATGCAATTCTTCATGAGGACTGCATAGCATACCAAGCTTTAAACAAGGGAAGCTACCTGCAAGTCCCTTTACAAAAAGCAAAAGAGAAAAATGAACTTGGATCTTCTACCAGAAGATTGTTTTGCGCACATTTTATCATTCACATCACCTAGTGATGCATGCAGGGTCTCTCTTGTGTCGTTGCTGGTTCGTTTCGCTGCCGATTCTGACAATGTGTGGGAGAAATTTCTGCCCGCTGATTACCAAGAGATTCTCTCCAGATTAGAGTTCCCACTTGCCTACTCCTCCAAGAAAGAGTTGTTTATCAGGTTATGTAATCCTCATCTAATCGACCAGGGTAAAAAGGTAAAAAAAAAAAAAAAGAAGTAAAACTAACGACTTTATTTATTCATAACATGCATGCATGGATGATACAAGAGNGTTAAAAATGTAAAAAAAAAAAAAAAGAAGTAAAACTAACGACTTTATTTATTCATAACATGCATGCATGGATGATACAAGAGGGTCATAGTGATAATTTGACAAAAAGTCAAAGAAGCATTTATCTTATATATATATATATATATATATATAAAAGAGGCAAAATATCAAGGGCAAATTTACTGCACCATCATTTGGTGGATAAAACAATATATTCTCTTTACTGTTGAGTTTATATCTGGTATCTGCCAATGTTGGAAGCATCTTTCGTTTGCCTTTTGATTGATGAGGCGACAAAATATGATATAATTATTTCCATTATCTTACCTTTATTAATTTGCATTTTCATACCTAAATATTATAATCTAGCAGATAATTAATTTTAATTCTAAAGCCACCAACATATAAAAGCAAACGGTACGTATAACTCAAATTTCTTCCGAAAAACATAAAAAAATAAGAGAATTAGAGTAGATTTTTAACAGATAATGTGACAGTTCTTTCATCTAGGTTGCTTCTGTATGCACAGGAGGTGGAACAAATATGAGTTTTTTTTGCTGGAATTCATATTTGTTCCACCAACTGTGGATGCAAACTCGGCCTCAAGACACTGCCACATTCTAGCTAGGAAAGCTGGAAAATTCATAAAAATAACATGAAAGTCTTCACGATATATGATGGCCAAATTTTCCGTCCAATTATCCTTATAATAATTCAATTTGGATGGTCAAGAATTTCCAGCTTTTATCCTGAACACGGCTTTTGAGAGTTTGTCTATTTAATTTATTAAATACGACTTTTGTCTTCTTTTTCAACTTCAAGGATCACATGGCTGATGGTTCTCGCGCTAAAGATCAGATACCATCTTGTTCAAAAGAGCATTTGATCCTTCATTTCTTCCTTTCCTCAAATTATGACTGAGATATAAGACTAATCTTTTTTTTTTTGGGTCAATTGACAGACTTTTTCCTTAGAGAAATCAACAAGTAAGAAGCGTTATATGTTGAGTGCAAGAGAACTTTCAATCAGATGGGCAAACAATCCTCTCTATTGGACCTGGAAGCCCCTACTTCAATCAAGGTTGTGAGCTCATGCATGTGTCCTCTCCTATATATACATTTTACATTAATAATTATGTCACATATATGATTATAAGTTGTTAATTTGAACAATGTGTTTCAACTTCAGATTTCCAGAAGTTGCTGAGCTTAGAACCATAAGCTGGCTAGAAATCCATGGCAAGATAAATACCCAGATGATATCACCAAGAACAGTTTATGGAGCCTATCTCATCGTTAGGTTTGCTGATCGTGCTTATGGGTTAGACTCTTTACCATCAGAAGTTTCACTCGAAGTTGGTGATTTCAAATCGCAAGGGACAGTTTATTTACGCTGCATACAAAGCAAGAAACAAACTACTACACTAACACTACAGCGTGTGTACTTTCTGAACCGCATTGAAGCTTTGAGATCGAGAGTTGGCGAAGGAGCCGAAGAAAGGGCTCCTCACGAACGTGAAGATGGATGGATAGAGATTGAACTGGGAAGTTTCTATAATGATGGAAGTGATAGCAAAGACGTGAAGATGTGTTTGAAGGAGGTGAAGGGTGAGCATCTCAAAGGAGGGCTTATTGTCGAGGGAATTGAGCTTAGACCAAAAAAGTGATTCTGGGTTAAACGTGCTTGTGCTTGTGCTTTTGCACTGCTTTTCTCATAAAATTAGTGAATAAATTCTCTATTTAGAGATGTCATGGAGTACTGTAGAGGGAGGGCCCCATATCCATTCTTTTTATGACTTATTACAAATTTGATTAGCAGAATTAGTACATATAAAAAACAAACCAAAGTTATAAAGGATTATTAAAAAATAATCACAATCTTAAAATCTTAAAATGCTAGCTATCACCTAAATTTTGAGTTATCATTAACTGTTATGATATTAAAAATTAAAATTAATTTATCTTAAAATTATTAAATATAATAAAATATTAATTAAATCAATTTATAGAGCAGGGCTTTCGTTCAAGCTTAGCCCGCTCACTACGGCCCATTCTTTCGTAGCTCTGTGTCCTTGCTTGGCTCAGCCCTAAACTCTAATCTAACTAATCGAGAATTTTAAGTAACTAGAAAGGCTGGTCTTAGATGGAAAGTGTGCCGCCGGAAGCTTAGCAAGTTTGACCAATGTGTTGAAGTTGGTGGAGGAAGCGAACCAAGATGGAATTGACACCTTTTCAAGCTAGAATCCAAATTACTTTGATAAAGATTGACCATTTCTGTGTACGAATATATAGAACTACCTCTCTCTCACGCCAGGCCAGATTGAACTTCTTTGTGAAGCCTCGAACTCGGCCGCCTGGCATAAGATCAACAATTTTATTAAATCCAAAAGACTTGACTTGATCTGGCTAGAATAGAATTCTTACTTTTATGCCTCTATTTCACGTTAACTACATTTCCTATTTGCTTAACGAAGACTTCGTGTTTATTCCTTGCTTGAATCTGCATCCTAGCTAATTTTGGTTATATTTACAAATTCTAAAGAGTTCTAGTTACTTCCCACTGCTCTTCTAAAAATGGGCCACCAAGAGAAAGCCCAAACCTAAAGACCAATACTTTACATTACCGTAAGGCCTTTCTCTGAGTAGTCTATGATTTACGTATCAATATAAATTAAGAGATAATATCAAAAACTACCTTCGTGTTTTTATTTAATTTTAAACGAAAAACATATTTCACATTTTAATTAATTAATCTCTTAAAGTTTTCATAAAATCTTTCATTCAACAATTCTGTTAGTTTTTGGGTGGTGGTGGTTGGTGCGGCAGAGTTCTGGAGTTGATTGTCACAGCCCTCTTTGTTCGTGACTTTGCTATTATAAACCAGATAAGAGAAAAAAATCAAAGTCTCTTTCTTATAATTGTTTCCCCTGGCTCTGTTTATCATGTTGTCAAGTCGATAACCTTTTGCATCTCTTCTTTCTGTGGCTTACCATGTAGCACTTGGTGAGTGTTTAAGAGAAATATTTATTTATTTATTTTGCAGATGACACAACCTAACGTTGAAGCCTTGGTGGTCATGAAACCTGGAGAGCAAAATTCAATTGCTTTATTTATTATCCTGCGTATTACAAATATTTGAAACTGATTCTTTAATTAGTGTTCAATGTTCTCTGCTTTCCTATAACATTTCTTCTCTCTTCGCTTGTTGTCTTGCTTCACTGAGATTTTAATTACAAATGCTCAATAAGTGAGTGTATGATTCTGGCTTCCATTTTTCTCATTTACCAGCACAACTACTAATGTTTGATTGATTACATTCAGCTTCTAGACAAGCTTTTCGAGGAAGCTGAGGCAGCAGCTAGAGCAACCTTGGAAGAGATGGATGCAGATTAGTGCAGCATAGCTGTTATATTTGTTTACAAGTAAATGTTGTTTCAATAGGTGTCTGAAAATCATATAAAAACATTTCAAAATATCTATGGATTTTGTTGCTAATTGGGCTGTAGTGAGTTTCTGTTGATAAAGTTGTTAATTTGATTTTGATTATTTAGTTTAAAAATTTTAAATCGGAATGTATACCATTTGATACGAAATTCTCATATTACCCTTAATGTTAATGTAATTTTTAACGGTCTGTGTTAGACATGGTTTTATAACAATTTGAAGGAATAATTGATTAAAATATTAAATATGTTTTTCAATTAAAATTAGACTCGAGGGTAGTTTTGATATTGTCCCATTGGTGAATACAATTGTAACAAAGTCAAATGACGGGGGTCAATATTGGAAAAACAATTCAACAAAACCCTAACCCTAGCTCTTATAAAACCCTCCCCAGTTGTCTCCTTTAAAGCTCTGAGTTTATGCTGCTCATGCTTTCTCTCTTTTGTTCCTTCCTCTGGTTCTCGTAACATGAAACTGTCAGTTCATTTTTCCGATTCTAATTGAGTATCGATTCCTGGTTTTTGTTGAGTTTCTTATTGATTATAATGATGTGAGTCATTTGGGTGATAGTCAGTGATGATAAATGTATAATCCCAGCTCATTATGAGGCCTTTTTCAGTAAAAGGTCAGGGAATAGACTCTTTCCAACGTTTGTCTGAGCTTCAAACTTTCATTTCTCTTAAATCAGTTTAATCGATTGATTGCTTGTGCTTGTGCTTCCTTTGTTTTGTATTTTCTCAATCGGGTTTGTCTCAAGTTTGTTCCCTGTGACGTTCAAAATAAATCATGCTAATGTATATCTGATTTTTCCATGAGTGAAAAAGAACTTTTACTTTTCTGAGGGAACTGGGTTGTATCAAATCTTGAAAAAATACTACAACTTCGTTCCTATTTCTTTTAACTCGGACACAGATTTGTTTGTGTTTATGGGCATGTATTATAGAACGTGAAGCAGAATTAAGAAAGTTGAGAGGGTACTATGAGTGTTAGGAAAATGCATCTCGTGTGATGGTTTTGTTTGTGACTTAAGTGAAAAAAATTATATTTCTACTTTTTCTGAAGAATTACTCGTTTGTTTATTTTTATCTTGATTGTTTTGCTTGATGCAGAATAAGGAGGGATTGTTCCCAGTGATGTTTCGTTACTGTCCATGCTAATTCTGATATTTGGGTGACTGAATACTTCTCTTTGTTATGTTCTGAGGGAACTTTTTTTCTCTTTTGTGATTTGTTTTTCCCTTTTGAGTTTCGTTTAAATCTGCATAAGAACCATATTTATTATTAAGGTCGCTGTCGGTAGTTTAATTTGTTTCCATTGAATAAAGGCATAGGCTTTCTGTAAAGTATCTTCAGCACATAAATGATATAGACTACTTTGGAGAAATTTAGAAAGTGTCTTGATGGACAATTAGGGTAATTGTGATTATATTTTAGTAGTGTGACAGGGTTTTCCATAAGGAAGTTCAGTACTTCACTGGGGCAAACCAGTTATGTTTGTAGATTCCTAAGTAACCGTCACGAATTAATGCCTGAGATGTAGATGGTCCTCCTCTTCGGGAGCTGCTCCATCTATGGGCAAGTCTCATATTCCATCGCCTTGTAGAGTAGTGTTGCTGCCTTTACCATTTGGGACTGGGCATGTTACATACATTTATCAATATTCTTTAGTTAGTAATGATCTCACTGCATTCAAATTTCTAGTTGTTAGTGAAGTTACGGTCCGTTTTGTAAAATGTTATATTACAGGGTCCTACTTGTTAGTGAAGTTATGTTGCTTTTCTGTAACGTGTTATGATGATTCTATTTTTACTTCATCTAGAATTTCACAAGATGACAGGGTTTCTGTAAAGAAGTCCATACTTGACTGGGGCAAACCAGTTATGTTTGTAGATTCCAAAGTAACTGTCAAAAATAAATGCTCTAAGATGTTGAAGGTCCTCCTTTAAAGGAGCTCCTCCTTCGGGTGGGCAGGTCTCATATTCCATCGCCTTGTGGAGCAGCATTGTTGCCTTTACTATTTGGGAATTGCCATGAGACATACATATTTTTATGTCTTCTAAAAGATCTCACATAGTCTTTAATGCACTCTAACTATCATTTCATTCAGATTCTGTTTTTTCTTGTTTGGAAACAAGCAGAACCTTTATTCTGTTATCTTTTTTTTTTTTAGGTGATTGTTCTGTTTCATTTTGAAGTTGGCATGACTTGGTACTTTTTAATACCTTGACGGGGGGTTTTACTCAATCCCTTTCTTTGTTGGGGCAAACAAGTTATGTTTGTACATTCCAAAGTAAACGTCACATATCAATTCCCAGCAATGTTGATGGTCCTCCCTACTGGGAGCTCCTCCATTGATGGGTGGTCTCATATTCCATCGCCTTGTGGAGCAGCTTTGATGCCTTTACCATTTGGGACTGGCCATGAGACAAACATTTTCATTGTTTTTTTTTTTTCCTCTTTTGCTAATAATTGTGGCCAACGATGAGATCTTTCACAAAATACCATCTTTCGGGACTGAATGGCTTTTTAAGCCTTGCTGACATTCTGCAATTCTGAGGCCTTGTGTTATTCTATCTTTTATTGCTCTATTTTTATTTATTTTTGTTTTTTGGTTGTATGGGTTTATTTTATCATATCATATAAACATTCTTCATATTTTTGGTAAGAAAAGTAAAATCTTAAGAATTTTGGCCGATGAGGAGATCATTCACAAAATACCATCTTTCGGGACTGAATGGTGTTTTTAGCCTTGCGGACCTTCTGCAATTCTGAGGCCACATGTTATTTATCTAGCTTTTCTGGTAAATACTATAAATTATTTGCATGCTGAACGCAATAGAAGAGTAATTCAATCCCCGGTCTGTTTAGCACACTTGAAGCCTGATAAAATCTATAAACCAATTCGGGAGAATTGTGAAGAATATGGTAATATTGCTCAACGAAAGCACCGCCAACCACTTGGGCACTGGGAGGACTTACTGTTTGCAAGGCCATTCTGCCAAACAAAAGCATGGAAAAATTAATAAACAATATTTTCATATCTAAACTTTGTCAGTAACTGTGGCAATAAAGAAAAACACTAAGATCAATATTCAATATTATCCTCTCATAAATTAGAAAAGAAGTGAAACATAGTCACAGTCATACAAATAAGCATCTGAACAACAGAGAGAGGCCTGCAATACATCGTCAAAATGTGCATCATTAAAGCAACAACCTCTTGCGAACACCGTGTAAAAACTTAAAAGATAACTACTCTGAGAAAAGCCTACTGCAACTGATCATATTGACTCCAAAAGCCTCTACATCTGAGGATATCTCGTAAGCAAATGGAAACTTTCACATGCAAAATACGTTTAACCATTGTGTAAAATCACCAAATAAGATTCGCATGCATACAAGAAGCATACGCTAGCCCCTAATTGCAAAGGACTTGCGAATCCAGGAAATGAAGTAAAACTCAACACGTAATGTGCAGATGTAACACCAGGGAAAATCTAGAGCTTTTAATACCTTTATGGAGAATGAACACCGAAAAGCAAAAGGAACACGAGAAGGGTATGATAAGTAATCTACCCACATTCTCCAAAACGACAAGAATAGAGCTTTGCATAAATCTCATTTTCACAGAAACCTTAAACCATATAAATAAATAAAAGACCAACACCTTTACCCTAAACATTCCTCAAAGGAAGAACCATGCAAGTTGTTAGTTCACAAACTAACAATATACAAATAAAGCTCCAAACTTGGTAAAATAAAATATAAAGCTAAGATCTTCAAAGCGACAAAAGTTCATGTACCAGGATTCAAACACCACAAAGCTCCTAAATCACAAACCAGAAAAGAACAAAGAGATGATTCTATGTTAAAATGAAATATAATATTTAGAATTTTATCTTTAAGTTTTTGTTTTAGTTATGATTTTTTTATATTATTTATGGGTAGTCTTAATGTGTATCCTAATGATATATTTTAAAATGATATAAATATATATTATTTGAGGTATCAACATATATTTTTAGGATACATATTAAGACTATCCTTTATTTATTTATTTTAATTTTGAAATTGCTACTATAAATCACACAAATGAATCTAAAGCTGACAATTAATTGTGGTGGGCTAAAATAGATGAAAATAATTGAGTTGTAAGGGAAAGCAGAGACTGCTAATTGATAGAAACTTTCTTGCTGTATCTGCACTTCATAAAACTAAAGTTTCCAAAGCCATGTTTAAGTACATCGAATTGAACCCAATTGTGTTGTGTGTACCTAACATAACATTTATTCTTTGACATTCTGAGTCCTCTGACTCGCCATTATTTCTACAAAGGAACCCCACCCTTCTTCACTCCAGGAATCAACCATGCATGTTCTGCTCTAACAATGATTTCCAAACTTTAATTCACTTGATATGAAAATAAAGATTCCATTCAAATGTTATAGGTTAGTTATTTGATGGGAATAACTAAATATGAGGGTTGTTTTTTTTTATGTTTTTTTAGCGGGTTTAATGTTTTATTTGATTGCGTAATAAGTTTAACCTTAGATAAATTACCCTTCCGTATGAAATATTGAAATTATATAAGTATGTTATTTTATGAGTTCTATGTGTCTGACGGGTGTTGGACCTTTCAATTCGTTATAATTGATAGGCATCAAAATGTCAACCCGTTAACTCATAATATTTGATGGACGTAAAATACATTAACCCATTAACTTGTAAACGACTTAACAACTTAAAAAAAAAAAAAAATAGGGTTTACTTAAATTTCAAATATCATCCTACACTTGGTTTTTTTTTTTTTTTTTTTTTTTTTTTTTTTTTTTTTTGCATATTGTCTATGGAATAAATATGTAAGAACTATTTAATATTTAATTATGAAAAATGATTTTGTCATAAAATAAATATAATATGTTAAATAAGTAAACATGGATCTCATTTTAACCTATCACGTTTTATGTAATGTTGGACGGTCTAATGGATACCTTTAACTATTATACTGTGTTAAGAAACCAATTGATTTAACAGTTTAGTTATCGTGTGTGGTTTCAATAGTAATATTTGAGTCGAATATAATAAAATAAGACTTCTTAAATAACATAAGAACATCTTTAATATTTTAAAACTTTTTAAAAGTAGTTTTTTAATATTACAATAGTTTTTTTTAGTGAGTAAATAAATAGTAGAAATTAAAACTGAATGAACTATATTTTAAAGTACCAAGTTTAAAACTTGAAGGATATGTGATCAAATCGATTTTAATCATTGATTTAGAAAATGAAAAATATTGTATACCATTTAAGATTGTACCCTAATCTTTTGTCTATATCAATTTAATAATGTTATAAATCCTTTAATATTTAATTAAATATCAATTCATTTTTTATTAATTAAATAAAAAATTGATTATTATAAT
>JANKKC010043722.1:0-13083 GCA_026225755.1 Bursera bipinnata | reverse complement strand
ATATATATATATATATATATATATATATATATATATATAACTAATTGTTAATTAGTTCAGGTTTAGAATTTGAAGTTATCAAAACCAAAAGTCAAATAGACATTCTACTAAAAAATTCAGCAAGTAAACTTAATATAAAAATGGAAGAACTTTTCTTCTCAAAAGTGATAAAGACATACATATAATATTCTAAAAGACATCGAGCGAGAGAGAGAGAGTAGAGCCAAGAAACTTGAAACTTCTAGTATATATAAGATCCCATTAGATTATTATACAATAAATCATTTTGTTTAACTAGCTTATATATATATATATATATTATAGTATCATTGCATATTGTGGCACATTAATGTTAGTTGTCAATAGGACGTTTACAATAATATAATTAATTATCGATGCAAGGTGTACATAAACCAGTTATACTCTAATTGATGATTAGTTTGATAAAGATTGAATGGTGTCCTTCTGTGGACCATTTGTTTGGTATTTGAGAAAGGATCATACGCAAGAATTATAGAATTGAAGCAATATCATATCTTATACTTTAATTTATAATCACTTGTTAATCGAACCCATGCACTATTATTTGTTCATCAACCCTGTATTGTCATTGAGCGTGATCGTCTGACCAATGACACCATCGACTGATCAATATTTCTTGGCCCAGAAGAAACTTTATAAAAAGAATTGAAAACAAAACTTTCGAATTAAAGTCAAAAGTTCCGGGAGGTCCAAACTTTCCAACCTAGCCATGAGGCTGCGGCGTTGGTCCCCAGCTGCTTAATCTTTCTTAATTATGAATGGTGTAATCTTTCAAAGCCAGCATTTCTTGATACTCCTATATGATTAAGCTGCAACACTCAATAGAATCAATCAAAATCCGACTAATAATACTAGTCATCAGTACTTAATATTAAATATTAACGTTACTTCAACACACTCAGCATTTTGATTAATCAATTATTGGTGAACATTGAGTTATTAGATTGTATATCTTTCCTGTTGGAGTTATTTGGTGTGTCCTGGTTGTGTAATTGATCAAGTTAATTAATTGATGATGCAGACCATATGTACAGTTGGATTTTTGTCCAAAATAGAGCATAAAACAGGGTATACAAAACGTTTTTGGTGAAGAATTACTGCAAAAATTCTGATATTTTCAGACAGCAAAACCCTAATTCAATTGGAATCGCTTCAACTCGCTTGAATGCGACATCATATTTATAAATCTCTTTACTTCTTCAAGGGAGGCAAATAATATTGTATTGATAAGAAGCACTTGTTTAAGAGAGGCAGCGGATTGATCCATCACGATATTGATCTTTCTTTCACAGCAATTATATATATGATTAAATAGTGTGGCTGATTTGGAGACAGCTTATGAGAGAAACAAATTAATATGCTTGTATGGGTTCAGAATTCGTACAAGCTAGCACTAATTGGTATTAAAATGAAATTAGAGTACAACGAGATCCCTTTTCGTGTTTATCCTTAATTAGATAGTCAAGAACATTTGGTACCTTTTCTTAATATTTAAAACAAGAATTACAATAAAAAAGGGTTGGTGAAAGCTGTTAAATAATTGATTATCTTTGGCATGATATAGAATATGCATGCGATACTATTTTGATCACTGGGTGAACTAAGACTTTCTAGTCTGACAGCTTCTTTCCGGAATTGTTAATAATTGTTTTCTCTTCAAAAGCAAACAAATTTTCTCGCTTGAATTAAGCAGGGACCAAGTCAAAGACATGATAAAGTAACTTTAATTAGGTGAAGAAAACTACAAGCAATTGTACTACATTTTGGCAAATGGAATTTCTAGGGAACTTGCTTAACCAGAAGCAAGCAAACAATAATACATATAATTTCATCAATCTGATTTACAGTATAATGGGACAAATCCTATCGATGGGTTCTCCATGAAAAGAATCAAATTGGGTAAAATTAATTAACCCAAAAAAAAGGGGCGGTTTACTGAGAGGATATTAACTTTCTGCCTCTCTCTCTCTCTCTCTTCGTTGCATGAAATTGTGTATTCTTTTCAAAGCAATTTCCAGTGTTTGCTCACTCATGTTAGCAAAACACACCCTGAACCAACCCGGTTCAGAACAATGGCAAGAAGAGCCTGGTGAAATATTAAGCTTCACTTCATGCAGCATGGAATCCCAAAGAGCCAGTTCTCCTTCCCTTGTTGGTTCCTCCAAGAACGGGCTTAGATTCATCCAGCAAAACAACCCGGCATTACCTTTCAAACACTCGATCCCGGCACTCTTCAAGCCTTCGATGATCATATCATATCTCTTCCTCAGTCTCTCTCTGTTTGTATTTATGTAATTTTCCGTGAAACTTTTGTCAGACAACATGGAAGCTAAGAGATGTTGCGTTTCAGAGGAAATTAAAGTGAAGCTAGACATCCTCCTTGCGGTGGTAACAACTTTGTCATTGTACGAGTATACTGTTCCAACTCTAAAACCCGGAAGGCCAAGATCTTTTGAAAGACTATAAACAATATGAACTCGTTCAGAATTTTTGTATTGACGAGCCTCGAGGACTTCTGCAATGCTTACGAACTCGGACGACAAGAAAGCGGAACCGGAATAGATTTCATCTGAGACGAGATGGATGTTTTTGCGGGTAACAAAATCAAGAACCTCTTCAAGAACTGACCGCTGGATTGTTGCACCTAACGGGTTTGATGGGTTGGTTATCAGAACACCTCTAACTTTCATGTTCATGGCTTGCGCATCTTTGTATGCGTCTTCCAATGCTTGAGGAGTAATTTGGAAATTGTTTGAGCTGTCACAGTGGATTGGGACAATTTTCACACCAGTCCTCCACCTTAAATCTCTGTCAAATCTGCAAGAAAATGGGAACTAAATCAATATTCATTGGATGATATATGCATATACGGACACGAAATCACATAGCAATAAATTGATTTTCCAATTTCAGTCTTGATCAGGACTTATTCTTACCCTGGATAGTATGGAGTAGGAACCAGCAAAACATCACCAGGATCTGCTAAAATGAAGGTTAATAGCTCATTGGCTGCTGTGGCCCCAGCGGTTAGGACGACTCTATCAGGATCAAATTTTGCTCTTCCCCCTCTAATTTGCTCCATGAAACTTGCCATTGCTTGTCTGAAAGATTTAAGCCCGTGATAATCTTGAAACAAAGCATTTTCTCTAAAGCCAGGAGCTCCTTTGCCCCAGGTAGACGCCTCGGGGTGTTGTTCCAAATACTCTTCTAGTAAATCAAACGAAACCTGTTTAGAAATAACAAAATGTTATTAGTTAGATAAAAGAGTTATAAACTTTAGAATTCTCTTCTATTCTGTTGGCTTGATTAACTAGATACGTACTTGATTCTCAGCCAATCCCATCTGTATCACTCCTGATGGGTTATTTGATTCATCATAAGGGTCTTCGTCGTAGGCTTTCCAGCCGGCAAAATATGGAGAGTTTTCGCCATGAGTTTCAGAAACTGCAACTTTTGATAGCTCAACGGATGGTTGCTCCTCAAGCTCTATAGCCATAACTAGCTTTCTGGAAAAACAACGACTTTTTTTCCTTTAAAAGAAAGCTGTTATGTATGAGGGATGAGAGAGAAGGTGAGAGAGATGAGAGGGAGCTGTTGAATAGAACCTGTGTCAAAGGCTCCTTATATAGAGAAAGCCTTTGACAAAAAGAGGTCCGAGCGTCCCAGAACCCCAAAAAAATAAATAAGAAAATACGATTATGATTGATTCTGTAATGTAAGCCGAATCAACTGACCTTTTACAGATATAATTTTTATCTCTTATGACAACTGTTTGTCTTCTGTCATCTTGTTCAAAGTTTTCTTTAACTCAAATCTCTTGTAACTTGTAAGATCCATTGGAGCGAATATGGTGGTTGATAGAGGGTGGGTGTTATTCTTTTTAGTACCCATCTCACAAAAGTTGTTTTCTTTTTTTAATTTGCTTTAAAAACTACCTTCATATAATTACGTCTTGATTTTCTTCTTAGTATTTGTTAATTTTATAACAATGGCGTGGTTGAGTTCTCTCTCTACAAGTCCCCACTTAGCAACCTATGACTAATAAAATCTTTGCTGAATAAACCGATCTAAATTCCTTAGTGAGAACCAAGCCACGCACATTGCAAACAGAGATATTCCAAGAGATCTAAGAGTAGTTAAAGTTTTGATGACATGACCCAAGATTAAGATTCTGATTTGCGAATTAAGCTGAGACAAGATAGAAGCTCCAAGAAGATCTCATGACCCCACAACCACAAAACCATTTTTTTCAAGCTACAGAATTTAAGCAGGCTTCTAATTGTAATTATTTCTAATGGTTCTTATATTTCTTTTCTCTTTTTCAATTTTATGCCCGTGAAGTTAGAATGACTTTTCCTGTTCTATGCATGCTTTCTTAAGTTTCACTGTGCATACATGTTACTTGGTCATCGCTAGATCTCTCTCTATATATACGATAAGCATTTAATGCGTGGATGGCTGTGCTATACCATACAATTTGGTGTATATGCATGCCTAGATGTAAGAGTTAAGATATTTGTCAAGATTGTGTTGCTAGAATCGATTTCAACTAACCAACTTACACAATAAACAACATCCCAAGATAAAAAAGAGCAATAAGAAAAGCAAAATTATAAGCACAGAGAAGATGCTTCTTAAATCAACGACGTGGTGCTCGAGATTATGAGTATCCATGTGCAAGAAACCCAACAAATTTGAGATTTGTGCAATTAATAGATTGCATCAGCATCCTATTTTGCTAAATAGAGAACGTAAAAGGAGTGGTAGATGACGACTGTTCGGCCACTTCGACCTTAAAGTGAGAGACAAGTATCAAACAACAGTCTTCATCAGATATGAATATTTGTTTTTATATTTATTTATATATATTATATGCTTTGCGTTTTGAGTGATAAATTATTGCTGTAGTTGGTTAAAGTATCGCTTTAATTTTTACTTAGAATATCAATTTTAACTTACCAGCTAGCTACTAGCTAATTGTATCAAAGAAGCCAACATAAACGGTTGGAAAGCATACTTTGTATCCTAAAATAAAATAATTAATGCCTTATTTTCTGGGAGTCACAACTTTGCACTACTTCAACTTGAACATTGGTAACTACAATACATACTTGAGTCAATCAAACAACTTATGTCAAATATGGATTATTTCTTGTCATTTGCTAAGAGCACACAGATCAACGTACGCAGTTATTTGATTATAATAACTGATGAAGACTGTTGGTGAGTTAGGTAACCCAAGAAGAAATATAATTATCACGTAAATCCAGTTGCTGGTCAAGTAGCTAGCTAGCGTCCGTGTTCTCTTTAAGTGGATTCCAACTTTGAAGCAGAAGCATCCAAGAAATTACGGCTTCATAACACACTAATAGAAAGGGAAAGGGCATGCCCTTGCTCCATACTAAGCTTACAACTGGGCTGACTGAAGCAGTTTTTTTCAACATTAATTTGGAGTACATACACGGTTCACTCTGTCAACATCTTCGAAGCAATGAAGGGCCATGCTTGTCACTTCATGTTGTGCCTGTGGACCACAAAGTTTATGAAAAGGACTGCTTCTGTGTCTCAAATTTACTCCAGGATTATACAGTCAGAAATAGCAATAGCTGGCTGGAGGTTTAATTTATTACTACAGTTAATCATTCCCCGCTGCTTGTTCGATGAAACTCTTTAATCAATTCGTGTGTATGTGTATGTGCACATACACACACACACACATATTGATTGAGAAAGAGAAAGAGATGGGGGTCGGCATAACACGTAAACGCCTATCTATGGTCCAATGAGAGAAGATCATTTTGTGGGGGTTTGTTATGATTGGAAGAAAAAGGTTTTAGCATGTTTTGTATCCCAATCATAAGGCATGAATCTTCTCGGAAGATTTTTCACCAATAACGACATGCCACATGGAATCTTTATTCTAATCATGCCAAGATATGTCAAGAGAGATAAGTTTAGAATATTGGGTAGGTTAGATATAAATATATAATTCACTCTAGCTAGGCGATCGATTAGAAAGTATAGGTTGTGATCATAACAAATCAAGCATGCTTAATTTCTTCTAGCCATAGCCTTCCCTTTAGGTCTCTTTTTCTTCTTTGTTTATTTGTATTATATCATATGCCAGGGTTAAGTGTTAACTACTGTCTTTATGAAAATGCACCCGTAATCATCTTAGGTTAAGATTTTTCAGATTAACCATACATTTACAATATTTGGCCCCTCCAGCTACAACCCATTAATTAGCCTTTATGTAATACATATTTATTCAACTGCAAATCTTTTCATGTGCTATTAATTTTTTTTCTCTCCAACTTGCATTTGTTTTCCATTCCCATACTTCCATGAAAGAATTAATAATGATCAATAAAGAGAAGAAGTAGCCACTATACTAGCCATCAGTACAAGTACGCCAAGAAAACCCTTTTTGTGGAGAACTCAACCATGTGCTTCTCTATCTTCATTTTGTTATTGCTAGAAAATTGGTTTATAACCGATAACACTATTCGAATAATTGCTTGTACTCTCTAAATTGTGATCCAAGAACATCCACACAGGCCTAGGGATAAGCTTGCTATTATAAAAATAACGCAATGATTAACAACCTTCTTGATTTGAATTCTATAAATAAATGTGTTCACTACTACTTGTATTGTACTCGAATTCTGCTCTTGTTTATTATTTATAAACCAGCAGTATGCCAACCAGGCAACCACGCATGCGCAACAGTACGTAGTGTTACAATCATCGATCCACATATGACAGGTTACATTGGAACTAATAATTCATATATTTTGTGTTGGGAGATATGACAAGAGCCTCGTAAATTGAATATCAAACACATGCTTGCAGAGACCATATAGAAGGTAACTGCATGATCACCTCCTTCTTTGCCTGCAAAGCCAGCTGCTTGTGTTTAATAATGATGAAATATAGATTAGATACTGACAACAGAGATCCACTTGGAAGTACAGCTTTTCAATTCCTGAAAGTAACTGTTTGCATATTCTGTTACCATATGTATCTTAGCTTCTGGTTTCACTGACAACACGCTCTGCAAGGAAAGATTTACACGGTGAGTTCAGTAATATTAAATTGGTTTAGATAGGAAAAAAGAGGTCAACTACTTATGTTATTAATGAGAGGATGTTAGATTATTCTTATTGTTCTTTTTTTTGTGTGCTCCATAGCCTATAGCTAGGTCTAGCGAAAAGTAAAACAACTCATCACAAATTAAGCAGTCAGCCGCGCTACTATTATAGGTTGAAGCTTCTTCACACGATCAGAAAACAAAAAAGGAGCTCAAAATAATGTCATTTTAAACTACTGTTTCTGTTCGATTCATGGACTTTAACTTAATTTGCTAAGTGAACCTAGCTAACGTTGTAATGACATGCATGCATGCCTATATATATATATACACACATATATATAAATATACTCGATCGATCAAGGACATGTGCGTTTTACAACTAAGAGTGGTGGTCAGATTTAATTGATGCTTCAGCGCCTAACTAAAATAGTCAAGTCGAATGGGAGAGACTTGATTGTTAAGAGATAGACATGCATATGTAAATATATATATAGCCTTTGCTTAAAAAATTATGAAGCTTATAGCTGTATCATACCTTCATTCGAGTGCATGGTTACTCAAGGATATATGTATCCGACTAATCAGAACATGTAGAAATAGATGATTATTAACCCACTCCCATATGTAGCCCTAAACATAACAACATGTGTATGATTTTTCTAATAATTAACAGAGGTGAGTGATCGAGCACCTCTGGCCGGTTATCACTTATAATAAACCTAATTATCTCTCCTAGATCGAGCAACAATAGGTAGCTCCGACGTTGGCAAGACAAGAGATCGGGTGAAGGTTGTGCTTTGACTTGATTTCATAAAGGGAGACAATAGGCCAATTTTATAATAGAAGTTGCTAAGCGATGTCATTCTTCAAGGAAGTAACATGCTCCTATTACCGCAACCTGTACATCCAATTAAGCCATTTTATAATTGAAGTTGCTAAAGGATGTCATCGCCAAAGGAAGTAACATTCTCCTACTACCACAACAAATATCCAAGAAAGGGAATCAAGGAATATATGATGATTGCTGCAATCTAAGATGGAATCGTAGACAATCTCCACAAAATCCTGACTTAGTGCGCCCTCAGCATCATCTATTGATCCATCCAACAAGCTGGTGTGTCATTTCCCTGTTTGCCACCACATGTATATTCTACCCAATTTGAAGCTAATTTATTAGTTTTATTTAGCTATAGTACATGTTGATCTGCTGTCATCACAAATTTTTTTTTTCTTTTTAACAAAATTGATAGCAAATTAAGGGAGACATATGACATGAAACTCACCTGCTATATACGATTAATAACTATGATTAATTTACTATCAAAATGAAAACATCAAGGCAATTGGTTTCTGTCCATTCTATCTAATTTTAGGTTATCTTGTCTATTAATGTTGGCGAAAATTAAGTGACTAACCATCTGGTGTAGAGCTACGTTGAAATGAATCCATTCCCGAATCCCCCTCATAATATGAACTATCAAGTTCTCCCCAAAAATAATAATAATAAAAGACTTATTGTATATCTTCTTCATTTCTCTAGTCTTCTAGTTAAACCAAAGGCCAGTCTTTGCTAACCCTTTTCTAGATTGCAACTTATTTCATGATTTTTTATTATAAAAATATATTTTTCGATATAAATTAATGATTAAAATAAATAAAAATACACAAGCTTTGAGAGTTTAATATATGTCTTTATGGCATACGTTAAGACTATCTTTATTTAATTTATCTTTCTGTGTCATTTTTCAACAATTTTATCAACTTTCCAATCATCAGAAAAATCATCTCTAAATCCATAAAAAAATAAAAAATAAATTAGTGTTCACGTGTCAAATTGTTGGTGACAGAAGCTACATGTTAACAAAGTTAGTATTGCGAACTGGATCTTCTTAGCCACAATAGCCCATGAGAAAGTCCAGCCCTATTCCTTAGAATAATGGGGTTCTTTGGATAATTTTAATGTTATTTTTGGAATTAAATCGGATATTTTAGAAAAACATTTTTCAATGGGGTATACTGAGAATAGTGGGGTTCTTTAGAACACTAATGTGGGGTAGATAGTAGTATTCCTTTCGGTCCCACGTAAATTTTGTAATCCGTCCCTAGCAACGCCGGCTATTCTCGTATTAATAGTAACTTCAGCATCTCCAAGCCCATGTTATGAAATGAAAAAAGGTGGGACTGAATGCTGAAGAGGACTACTGAATGGAGTGATGTATCCAAGCCCATGAATGCTGTATCTCCTCCGGCGCCGATGGAGCTCACCGAAGACTCTAATCCGTTGCACGCCTTCGTCTTTCTTCACCCAATTTTATTATTCATATTCAAGATCACATTGTCATGATAAACTAAGGTTCACAGGGAGGCGAGGAGAAGACTCGCTGCTGCACCGATCCGCATTGAACTCTTCGGCCTCCAGGTACTTGATCACGCTTTTATTTCCATGCCAGTTTATTTATTTATTTGTTTTAAACACAAAAAAAAAAAAAAAAACTACTGAATATCGTTAATGATGTTATTATAATAGTAGTTTGTAAGTTGTGATGAGTGATGGTCGTTGATTGGATTAATAAGCAGGAGAGTTATTTCGCATATCTGTTTCGAGTGAGAGAGCCTGGTTTCTGCGGAGCCATTGTGAGTGTTTCCTGTTCGAGCTTTAACACGTGGTAAGAGGAAAATTTGAGTGAAAGAAAAACGATAGATAGGAAACTATTTCTCCTGAAATTGTGGAAGGGGATAAAGGGGGAGGAGAAAGGAGAGAACTAAAGAAGATGCATCTGTCTCTTTTGTCACTTTGCTTTGGTTGGTACGAATGGGGGAAGAGTAGAGAATTTATTTGATGTTAATTAATCATTATGCTTTTTTTTTTTTTTTAAGTGTGAAAATGGTAAAAACATAAAATGATCTTTCCTTTACTAGGAGTTACACTTTCTTTAAAAAAAAAAAAATCGAGGTGTCTGGGCCAGCTTACGTGCACCTCGACTAATCATTTGGAGAGGCTAATGTAATTATAGCCTACTGTAATGTTCTCCTTATTAAATCATGATATAATCTATGTTTAAGGAGAATCGAATCAAGACCTCACTGTTGGCATTGAGGAGCTCAATTCTGAGTGCGCCTTACTACGTTGACTAAACCATTATGGGTGTTTAAAATTGGGGTGCAATATGAGAAATTCTCAGGAGGTCACTCATCCTAGTACTGTTCTCTTGTAAGGACGTTTATCTGTAGAGTTCTGATAGAATCCGGTGCATTAGTACTAGTATGGTCGCACCCCGTTACATTTATTTCTAATGGTAATGATACATTTCACTTCGGTTCAGCTGGGCATGTTACTTGACCAAGAACACTCTACTCCAACACCCAACCAAAAAAAAAAGTTTATTTGGATTCCTAAAGCTTTAAACCTAATTTTAGTAGTAAATTTTGTTAGTCTAGTTTTATAAGTGTTGAAGTGTTGAAGCTTTTACAGAGGTTTTGCATGTTTCTTGTACAGATAACTGAAATCTATTCTTTTTGCTCCCAGATTGTCTTCTGTTTATGCTGTTTGGTTATGAGAAATAAAGCCATTATCCTACTTTCAGGTGACTATGCATTCATTGATGTATAACTCTTAAATTGAGCATTTATCTCTAAAATTCTTCTTCCAATTTTAGATCATTTATCGAATGAAAAGCAAACCAAATTTTTTATGAATTATCCGATGTGGAATTGACATACGATATTGGCTTTATATGACCAGAATTCTAATTATAACTCTTATCAATTTCTTTGTACCCACTTACTGGAAATTTGACTGCAAACTAGATCCTGCTTTTTAATTTGGTTTGGTTAAAATCTTGACAATATTTTGATCATGAGAGTTGATTGCAAGAGTGGTTCGTAGCACATTATGTAATTAATTTGTTAGTTTGTAAATTGTGTATAATTCTTTTTCTGCAGATCTTGGAAAATGGAACTATGGCATTGCTTGATATGGGGGCTGAATCAAATTTTATGGTTCTGACATAACATGTTCATTCCCTGTGGGTCCTTGTGCTACTAAGGTCACCCCAATGTCTCTGTTCCTCTGCTTTATTGCAGTTTCTAAATATATCCAAGTATTTCTGCTGGTGAATGGGAGATTCACCAGTGATTAAAGTCCTATATAATATAAGTTTTTCATTTTTAATAGAGCTTATCATAATTTGTTAGAGTTAACTTTATCAGTTTTCATCTTTATGGGTGCTCTTTTATCAACTTCTTCTCAGTCTGCGGAAAGACTGAGCTGCGTTAAGCACATGCACTCTTGAAAATTTATTAAAACCATTCATCAGAACATTAGTAATAATTAATGTGTCATTAAGTCCTCTCTATTAGAATTTACCATTTTAATTAACTTGTTATTCAGGCTGTCCTTGACACTCTTGATGCTGTCATAGATGAAATGAAACCTTCAGTGAGCTGGCTAGACATGCACAAGTAAGAGTGAAAAGTGAAAATGTCCAATATATTTTCATATGTATTTATGTAGTTCTTGTTTGTGGCTTTATACGTGATAGTTTGTATAATCTATTCCCTCAGAGAACAATTACTTTTGCCGTTTGCTTAATTTTTGGTTGCAATTATCGAAGGTTATTCCTTTGATGGCACTTTGTGTTGCTTAGAACTTCTCTCGAACTTGTATCACACATCTTGATGTTCATTGTTATTGCTAGCAGAGAAAGCACGTCTGGAGTCACTGAAGAAGTGGTCTATCCTTGTTGGATTATTTCAGCTTGTCATCATTGTCAGAAGTTAAAATCAACTTTTAGCTAGTTGGAACTTTTGCATGTAAGAAATGTTGAGGATATGATGGTTGAACAATTGGGGGCTGTTCTCATGCCTCATGGTCTGGGGCAGTTCCTGGGGATTAACACTCGTGATCCTGGGGGCTACTTAAACGTCCTTATGATAAGTTATCAACTTATAGATTTTTTAGTTTCTTTTATCATTTTCTCATATATTTTATATTTTGAGAGTAGTTTTGTCTTATGTTTTATTAAATGTATAGTTTGCTACCATCTACTGTTTGTGTTTCATTGATGGGTAATGTAAATACCAAAACAACCTGGCTTTAAGGCCTTACGTATTATTAGAGAACTTTGAGGGTATGGTAAATGATGTAATTTTGAGTCAAAATCATTGTCTATGTAATTTTGAGTCAAAATCATTATCTATGTATAGGCATACGATCAAACCCTGTTAAGATGTCCATTTTCCTTACTTGTGTGTATGTGCATTTGATGAAAACCCTACAAATTTTAAAATAAAAGACACATTGGAAGAAAAAAGTACCAGTAATGAATATATCATCAATTTGTTTTGGCAGGTTTCTTTCAAGATTTCAAAATTATGATCTGTTAGAGATTCTAGTTGGAATTTGGATATAATATTCTTCAAATAATTTATTACCTATTGCAAGTTATTTGTATAATAACTTAATTGAGATAATATGTGGCATATCAGTATCTGTAATGTCTGAGAAGTTGCTCCCGAATGTACATATCAGTATATGTGATGCTAAGACTTCTGATTGATGGCAAAGTGATGTTTAATGTCTCATGAAAATCAAGCCATTTTGCGTCTTTCTTTGATTTGATGATATCTTGGGAAGAGAAACATGGGGTAAATACATAGACACCCCCAAGGTATACTCAAAGTTACAATTTCACCCCCATCTTTCAGAAAGTAACATAAAGACCCCCGTAGTTTGCTTCCGTTATTGGTTCAGAGACGGCCTAAGGATAATATTGTATTTTTAGTTAGAAAATTATTTAAGCTTGAAAAATCTTCCGAATTTGAAACGACAGTTTTCTCAGGTTTTGGGAAGAAGTGTGCAAGAGAAAAGCTCCGGAGAATGTTCTCTCACCTTCCAGCTGTGCTTCCCCTTTGATCTTGAATTCTTCCTCTGGTTATAGGTGGTGAGG
>JANKKC010043721.1:0-13077 GCA_026225755.1 Bursera bipinnata | reverse complement strand
ACCAATCTATTTTTTGGTGAGTATAACCTGAAAAACAACAGAGTTAGGATCAAATATAATATAACAATTTAAATCTTTAGTAGGTTTACCAACTGAAAGTAAATTTGAGCAAATTGGGGTACATAAAGAGTTTCAGATAAGTTATCATGCACTAATATTTTGACCTTACCAATGCGTCGATGGGAATATTTTGACCATTGGCAATTTCATAATTTTTTTATCATACTCTTTTACAAATTCACTAAGCTTACCAATATTCTTGGTCATATGGTCAGTTACACCTGAGTCAATAATCCAAACATTATTCATATGAGAAAATGAATTAAGGACAAGACTTTTAGCAAGGGATGAAGTGGCAGCTTTGTTTGCCTCTGTTTGGGTCATATGATTTACTATGGTAGCCACGTGTTCAAGAAAGAAAAAAAGATCTCTTTGATATGGTTGCAGCTTGGGATTTGAGAGTTTCAGCCCTCTTTGGACATAAATGAGGATAAAGACTCCAGCATTTGTCTTTGGTGTGCCCCAACTTGCTGCAATGATCAAAAATTTGCCCTGGTTTGCTAAGCTCCTAACATGAATTTTTAGGTGATCGAGTTTGTTACAATGGTGACATCTTGGTCTTTCATTGCCTTTACCCTTTTTGCCAATGAGGGCTTGAGCAACCCCTTGATTTTTTATGATAGTAAGTGCACTCCCTTCTGGATGTTTGTTGTTGATCATCACACGTTGGATGACTTCTTCCTTTTACACCATTCGACATGTCTCTTCCAAGCTAGGTAAGTCCTTCATTTGAATAATTTATTTGCGAATGTTGTCAAAGGAAGAATCAAAACCTACAAGAAAACTAAATATTTTCTCATTGTTAATACGTTTAAGTATCGTAGAGAGATCACTAGATGGTGGACGAAGAGTGCTTAATTCTGCCCAAAGTATTTTGAATCTCCCAAGATGTCTGATGATAGTCTTTCCGGATTGAGTTAGGCTTACAATTTGAATTTTAATCTTATAGACATAGTTGAGATTACCCTCTTGTCTAATAGTTTATGTAAGGACTCCCATAATTCTTTTGAAGTATCAACAAAATAGAAAACCTCATGGAGTTTAGGTTCAAGAGAATTTAGAATCCAAGTGAGTACAAGTTTATCGATTGGAAATCAATAATCAAATGTTTCATCATTTTGCGTTTGCTATGGGATCTTTCGACTCACAAATCCATGTTTACCTCTCACATGAAAAAAATTGACGATGCTATTGCACCATGAAATATAATTTTTTCCATTGAACGAAACTGACCTTCACCTTATGGAGCTGTTGTTCTCCATTTCTTGGCTCTTGGATGACTCTCTAATAATCATAAAGATGTTTGAACAAGAAAAACTAGCTTTTAAGTCTTGCTCTAATACCATGTGGAAAACAATAATTTAAAGAATGAATGAATTGTTTTTTTGTCTTTAAAAGATTACAATGATGCTAATTTATATACATCTAGAAAATTATCTTAGGCAAAGACAAATAATAAACTAAGCAACAAATAATGTGTCACATCCCGAAATCCCTTATATAGGAATCCCAGGGGTGACTAAGTAAAAAGTAAAATAAAATCAAATAAAATTAAATAAAACATTTACACTGAAAATAATAGGTTGCAAAATTTTTCAATAATAAAATAAACTACAAAAGACTCACTCTATGTGGTAACTCGGATTTTCGCAAACAGTAATTTAAAGGTGTAAGTGAAAGATTTTAAAGTTAGAAATCGTAATATGATGTATTTGTGACGTATACAGGATGACACAGATATGATGACGTCGTGAATATGAGTATTTAGAGGTTTTCAAGAGTTTTCAAGAAATTAGAATAAAAATAATTTTACATGGGTTCGTGGGTTTTTCGTCTTTAGTACCTAATCATGATATTTTGAGGGTCACGTTGATGGGAAATGGATGAGGACAAGTCGGCGATGAGATGTCGAGACTTTGGGGTCGATATTCACGACCGTTGAAGGTTTAAAAAATTATAGAAAGACCCCCAGAACCCAAAGTCTATACAAATTACATAGGAGGCCAGCACTTGGAGAAATCTGCAGAAACACCCCTAGTCACGGGAAGTCACTGTCTCCTGTGACCATTCGTATTCTGATGAAGTTTGGGCTCGTGTCGATGGTAATAGCTTCATCTCGGTCGCTTGAGCACTGTGGTCATCTCTGTTTTCCCGTCTGAAGTCGGAGTCACCGTAGATTGGGCTTGGAAGTTACAGTTACCAGAAATGGATCTCCTTCCTCCGGCGACGTCAGCCCCAACCACCGATAGGGATCGAATCGTGGCTTGAGGAGTCCGGAGGTGGTCTCCAATTGGTCGTCCAAGGCTCGTATCATTGAAAATCGACTCGAGATCATTTGACTTCCATCTCACAATTTGCCACCGTCAGTCGTCGCCTTACCTCACCACCGACAACATCGTACTCAGCTCACCGAGACCACTCCGGTGGTAGTGCCCGATCACCGTTCTCAACCCCATAGCATTTTTTTGTGAGAAGACGCTTCTCACGGTTGCGACTGGCTAATATCGGTAGCCCCCTCGCTTTGGTCCTTGGCGCTTGCACCCCTTCCAATGACACCCCCACTATTTTAGATATTGGCAGTTTAGCCCCTATCATGTGTTTTGACATAAGGAGCCCATGGGTTTTCAGGTTAGTGAGGTCACCCCCGCTTGATTGTTTTAGTATAGTTTATGGATTTACGGTAACGCTCCTGAGATGTAAAATCAATTTAACCTCCGGTTACCGTTTTATTTGGTTATGATCCAGTGACTCCGAGGACTCATCCGGGATCACTAGGATGCATGGATTCATGATACAAATGAGGAAAAGAGAGAAAAAGAGATCCAGGAGATACGGTTCAGATACTGAGGTAGGGGTTTCTACTATGCATGTCTATTTCATTTTCCATGCATGTGATTTACTTTACTATTGTGGCTTAGGGAATAGAGACTGTATGGTTGACAAATAGGATGATAGATATATTAATGAATCGGGGATGTTACGGACGCAAGTATGGTAGTACTGAAATACGTGATAAGTTAAGAGATCAGGCGAACGCATATGATTGTGTCATTAGATGGTGAATGCGGAACAAGTTATGGATGAGAGATATCATGTATGACCATACATGAGGATACGACTAGAGTACAGAGATTCGTAAGTGGTGATACGGCATGGAATGGATAATACACAGGTGATACGCGTGTGTCCGTCGGTGACAGAACAGGTGAAGATAAGCGTGAGATGATTGGATAGTTGGAACGTGAGACACGGTACACAAATGCTTATACGAGATGAGATGGATAGAACATGGGTGATAAGGTACTTGTGTGCTAAGGGATGGTTGAGACACGGAAAGTGTCTGTGAACGTGTCCGTAAGTAATGGGACTTATGGGACATGAGTGGTACATGAACATACGTGAGGGCAAAAACGTGTAAGGATGAATGAGATATGAGTGAGACGTATGTGAGTGAGACTGGACGGGCTAGTGGTAATCATTGAATGGTCTTAGGACTGGATGATATGTACATGGTAGTGTAACCGAGGTGGGTTTGGTACAGACTACAAATGTGTAATAGGGAGATCGTAGTATGGAATAGGTACGGATATATAGGTATACAACGATGGACATACACGTTAGATTGGCAAGTGTATTGATCATACGAGTGGACCCTGATAGATTGTGGAGTGTCAGGCGTGAGTGTAGACTCATGTGAATGTGTCGCATGTATGGCGATTGTTATAATTGAGATCGGGAAATGTACGATAGTGATATTAGTGTGTAAGAGAGGTAGAAAGCGAATTTATATGTTTATGAGTGTCTGATTGATGCATGCATGTATGTTAAATGTTTTAGAACTGTATAGTGTTTAAAATTCCTACTGAGCTGTGTTGCTCATCCCTTCCTCTATAGGTACCCAAGGTCAAGAGTCTAGCGGAGATGATCCAGAGCTCACGTAAAGGATCTCGAACAGTCATTGGTATATTGGGTAGTTAGAGTGAGTCGTTTCTATGTATTTATTAAAGAAAAATTTTGTAACCCGTATTTTCAATATAAATAATTTGATTAAAATGTTTTATTTATTTTTTATTTTATTTATTTTCACAGTGACCCTTAAGATCCTGTATAAGGGGTTTCGGGTTGCCACAAAATGGTATCAGAGCATGGGCTCTACATTGTGGACCTAGGGTATGGGTAGAGTGGTTAGGAAAGGGAGTTGAGTCTTGTGTCCAGCAGGAATGTGTCATCACTAATAGTTCATGGTATGCATGGATGGTGTGCACGTGTGGTGTACATGTGATAAGAGGTTTCAGACTCATGATGTATTGTCCGAGAGTAATAGATGGACGTACAGGAGGTCATACGGGAAACTAGTAATGAGATGAATGACATGAGTACAGATGGTATAGATGGACCTCGAATTGGCCTAGTCGATACATAGGGATCTGAGAGGACTTGTCAGTGATGTACAGACTGACCGGTTGATATGTGATAGTCCAGAGGTGTGCGGACTAACCAACTAGTATGTGGTAGTCCAGTGATGAGTTGAGAGAGATCTATAAGATGGCTGTGATACGGGGTAGATCAGTTATAGTGTTAGGCCTTAGATGGGCCCGTGATGATACAGGATCTAAGGGAAACCACTTATGGTATGGTTATATAGTTAGTCCTTAGAGGGACTAGTATTAAGAGTCCTGAGGGGAGTCACTAGTGACAGGCCTTAGTTGTGCTCGTGGACCTAGGGGGAAGCACTTGTGACAGACATGTACAATGCTAGGCCCAAGTCGTGCCTACGTGTGTTGTGGAACCTAAGGGAAAGCACTTGTGACAGACGTGTACAATGCTAGGCCTTAGCTATGCCCGTGGACCTAAGGGGATTCACTGTGATAGACGTATATAGTGTCAGGCCTTAGTGTGCCAGTATGTGATTATGAGGGACCTAAGAGAATTCACTGGTGACAAGTAGTTATAGTGTCAGGTCTTAGATGTGCCCGTGTGTGTATCTCTGCTAGTGGATGAGATGAGGTGGTGGATACTTAGATGAGCCTGTTGAGAGGCCAGATCTAAGGATAAATTTAGATTAGAGATTGGGATACTTAGATACATCGCATGTGACGCGACGATCACAATTATGATTTAGAAAATGTCATATGATGGTGTTTAGATATACGTGAGTGATGAGAGAGATGCTCAAATTGTGATGAGAATCCAGTTAAGTGGTTGTTGAGTGTTGGCTTGTGAGGAACGTATGAAGATTGTTCAACCCTTGAGAGTTGAACCAGAATTGAGAGTGAGACTGGTTACTCACGTGTTGACATGAGGTGTGTGTGGTGATGGACATCTGTGGAATAAATTAGAGAAGAGAAAAGAATCCTTGTGGGTTAAACAAGGAAACGAATGGATGATATGCATGTGTGAGAGCACAGATTATGCACGGTAGAGAGCCTAAGTGGCTATGCTGAGTTAGTGTTTAAGTGGAACTCATAGAAGTGTGGTTTGTTTTGTTTTTAAGTAACTGAGAAGGAAAAAGGTGAAAGTGATGATGATTAGATTTCATGTGGTTGAGTTCAGTTGAGGAACTCAGGTCATACGTTGTTTATGAGCGTACGTTTTGAGATGCTTATATATGGGATTAGTACGGTTTCACTGAGTGTAGTATGATAGGGTTGGTATGTGTAGACGGTAGTATCACCCATGGATAGCAAGTTAAGAAACCGAAGACACATGTTGGTTGTCTATAGGTTGACAGAGATTGAGATCAGAGTAGCGCAGCAGAACTTGGAATTTACGAGTTGAGATTGGATTGAAAACTTGTGAGGTGATTGGATTGTGAGGTGATACTGGGATTGAGTGGTAGTTGACTTTTGAGTTGCTTTGGGTAGTTACCAGAGTTGTGGTTGACGAAGATGAAATTCTTGAGACATGTGTTGTCAATAGCAGAATTTCAATGAAACTGTCCGAGATAGAGATAGTGTGAGATTTGGAGCGACTAGGAAATATGTTTGAGACACATAATTTCCTGGGTCTCGTGAGATATGATTAGTGAGTTGTTGAGGATTACTCCCGATAGACTGCTTGGAAGATTGAACTAACTTGGAAGGGAGTGAGATATGAATGGGATGAAGCTTGTGAGTAAGCTTTCCCTGAGTTGGAGGTCAGATTGACTTCAGCTTTTGTGTTAGTGAGGTCGTCATGTGAATTGAGTTGTGAAGGTACATGGGTGCTCCCTTGAGCGGATTAGGTTGTGAGATGATGCAGCAGGTGCGTTTGCATAAGAGTTAGATGGAATTAGATGAGCTTGGAAACTAGAACAGGTGTGAAAATTAAAATTGGATGACAAGTCAATGAGTTTACACCGAGGCGTGAAATTGGTTTTACGCCGGGGCGTGATTTTATGTCAAGGTGTGAAACTGATTCTACGTCGAGGTGCAGAATGACGATGTTCGATAAATTATAAGTCAGAGAGTTGGTGCTGGGGCGTGAAACTAATTTCACGTCGGGATAATTCCGTGCTAAGGCGTGAAATGGTCTACACCGCGGTGCCATTTCAAATTTTTAGGATTTTAAAGATTTTGAAATGCCACACGAGATACAGATTTTTGTAGTTTCAGACTGAGACCCAAGGTTATTGTCTGATTTTGGTGGAGTCTACGAGTGGTAGACGCATAGATGTTGTTTAGTGTTGCTTTCGCCCTCAGGCGGATGGCCAGTTGGGACGTACCATCCAGGTTATGGAGGGGATGTGGAAAACATGTGTGTTAGATTTTTAAAACGATTGGGGAGTTTGTCTTCTAATTGTTTGATTGTGTGTTATAAGGGCTATCAGATTGGTTGGAGAAAGAATGTAATGAGGCTCTTTGTGGTGAGCCACATGAGTTTCTTTGTGATGATCGGTATTAGAGGGAACCGTGATGTTAAGTTTACGGATGGTTCTGGAAATCACTGAGGAAAGTGAGAATCAGGATCAACAAGAGAGCCACTTCTGTGATAGTTTAGCACTTTTTAGGACCTAGAGGAGGATTAAGGAGTGACATGAGAGTGAATTTGGTCATTGGAACCATCGGGATTTATGGTACATTATACGTACTAGTGTTGAGTGGACACGTATTAAGGACAAGGATGTGTGTTGGACTAGAGTGAAACGGACATTCACTCAGATGTTTTGTATGAGAGAGTTTCCATCCGTGGTGTGCATGTAAGGGAATGAGCAGTATTATGAAATTTCGAAGACGAAATTTTTGTAAGGAGGGTAGATTATGGTAACCCAAATTTCTAGAAACAATGATTTAAGGGTGTAAGTAAAAGATTTTAAAGTTAAAAATCGTAATATGACGTATTTGTGACGTATACGAGATGACATGGACGTGATCACATCGTGAATATGAGTATTTAGAGGTTTTCAGGAGTTTTCGAAAAATTAGACTAAAACATAATTTTACGTGGGTTTGTGGGTTTTTCATCTTTAGTGTCTGATCGTGACATTTTGAAGGTCACGTTAATGGGAAGTCACTGTCTCTGGTGACCGTTTGTATTCCGGTGGAGTTTGGGCTCGTGGCCGGTGGCAATGGCTTCGTCTCGACGGCCTGAGCACCGTGGTGGTCTCCGTTTCCCCGTCCAACGCTGAAGTCACCGTAGATTAGGCTTGGAAGTTACGGTTACTGGAAATAGATCTCTTTCCTCTGGCGACGTTAGTCCAACCACCTGTCAGGATCGACTCATCTCGACTTGAGGAGTCTGGAGGTGGTATTTGATCGGTTGTCCAAGGCCTGGATCGTTGAAAATCGACCCGATACCGTTTGACTTCTATCTCATCGATCTGTCACCGTCGGTCGTTGCCTTGCCTCACCACCAGCACCATCACACTCAACTCGCCGAGACGACTCCGGTGGTAGTGCCAGATCACCGTTCTTGGCCACCTAGCATTTTTTTGGTGAGAAGACACCTCTCACGGCTGTGATTGGCTAATATCTGACAACCCCCTAAGCTTTGGTCCTTGGCGCCTACATCCCTTCTAGTGACACCCCCACTATTTTGGATATTGGTAGTTTACCCCCTGTCATGGTTTTGACACAAGGACCCTTATGAGTTTTCAGGTTAGTAAGGTCACCCCCGCTTGATTGTTTTAGTATAGTTTATGGATTTATAGTAACGCCCCTAAAATGTAAAATATCAATTTAATTCACGGCTACCGTTTTGCATGGTTATGATCCCATGACTTCGAGGACTCATCCGGGATCATCGAGATGCATGGATTAGTGATACGGATGAGGAAAAGAGAGAAAAAGAGGTCCAAGAGATACAGTTCGGATAATAAGGTAGGGGTTTCTACTATGCATTTCTATTTCATTTTCCATGCATGTGATTTACTTTACTATCGTGCTTAGGGAATAGAGACTATGTAATTGACGAATAGGACGATAGATATATTGATGGATCGGGACGTTATGGATACGAGTGCAGTAGTATTAAAATATGTGGTAAGTCAGGAGATCAGGCGGACGCATATGATTGTGTCACTGGATGGTGAATACGCAACGAGTTATGGATGAGGGATATTACGTATGACCATATGTGAGGATACGACTAGATTACGGGGATTCGTAAGTGGTGATACGGTATGGAATGGACAATACGCAGGTGATACACGTGTGTCTGTCGGTTACGGAACGGGTGAGGATGAGCGTGAGATGATTGGATAGTTTGAAACGTGAGGCACGGTACACGGATGCTTGTGCGGGATTAGATGGATAGAACATGGGTGATGTACTTGTGTGCTAAGGGATGTTTGAGACACAGAAAGTGTCTGTGAACGTGTTCGTAAGTAATGGGACTTATGGGACACAGGTGGTACGTGAACATATGTGAGGGCACGAACGTGTAGAGATGAATGTGATACGAGTGAGACATATGTGAGTGAGATTGTACGGGCTAGTGGTAATCATTGAATGTTCTTAGGACCGGATAATATGTACATGGTAGTGTAACCGAGGTGGGCTCGGTACAGACTACAAATGTGTAATAGGGAGATTGTAGTATGGAATAGATACGGATATACAGGTGTACAACGATGGACTTACATATTAGATTTGACGGGTGTACTGATCATATGAGTGGACCCTGATAGATTATGGAGTGTCAAGCGTGAGTGCAGACTCGTGTGGATGTGTCGCATGTATGGCGACTATTATGATTGAGATTGGGAAACGTACGATAGTAATATTAGTGTGTACGAGAGGTAGAGAGCGAATGGATATGTTTGTGAGAGTTTGATTGATGCATGCATGTATGTTAAATGTTTTAGAACTGTATAGTGTTAGAAATTTCTACTGAGCTATGTTGCTCATCCCTTCCTCCACAGGTACCCGAGGTTAGAGATTTAGCCGAGATGATCTGAAGGTCACGTAGAGGATCTCAGACAGTCATGGATATGTTGGGTAGTTAGAGTGAGTCATTTCTATGTATTTATTAAAGAAAAATTTTGTAACTCATATTTTCAATATAAATGTTTTATTTACTTTTTATTTTATTTATTTCCACAGTGACCCTCAGGATCCCTGTATAAGGGGTTCCGGGTCGCCACACTCTACCCATACATCATCCTATACCTCCGAGATCCTATACGTGAGTTCTGAATCACCATCGCTAAACTCTTAACCTCGACTACCTGTAGAAGAAGGGATGAACAACAAAGCCTAATAGGAATTTCTAACACTATATAATTCTGTAACATTTTAAACATAATTCATGCATCAATCAAACACCATAAGATACCAAGTCCTCTCTCTCACTCACGTACATCCGAATTTTATCTCACGACATGCTCCTCATTACAACTAAGATCGTTGCTTCATATGCGATGCATCCACGCATCCCAATCATCAATCTAAAATAGCTCTTAGGCCCTGTCTCTCAAACAAATTCATCTCAGTACCCATCGTCTCATATCATATACTACTAATAGCATACGCAGGCACCTCTAAGGCCTGACATTGTACATGCCTGTCACCACTGAATCCTCTTAAGTCCCTCAACACATATACGGGCATAGTTAAAGCCTGACGCTATACATGCCTATCATCAGTGAATCTCCTTAGGTCCCTCAACTCATATATGGGCACATCTAAGGCCTGACATGGTACATGCCTATCACTAGTGAATTTCTTTAAGTCCCTCAACTCATATACGGGCACATCTAAGGCCTAACAATGTACATGCCTATCACCAGTGAATCCCTTTAAGTCCCTCAACTCATATACGAGCAAATCTAAGGCCTGACATTGTACATGCATATCACAAGTGAATCCCCTCAAGCCTCTGACCAACACGAGCCTACCTAAAGGCTAACTACCGTAATCATACTATATTACACGTGACCTCCACCAATCTAACCCGTATCACAATGGGCTCCTAGATCAATCCCAGTACATCATTTAACTACCGTGTATCAGTCAGTCAGTCTGTACATCACTAGACTATCATATATCAATTAATCAGTCTGTATATCACTAGACTATCGCATATCAATAGGTCAGTCCACACACCACTGGACTATCGCATATCAGCTAATCAGTTTGTACCTTATTAGACTATCGTATATCAATCAGTTAGTCTGCACATCACTGGTATATCCCTTCAGATTCTTATATATCGACTAGGCCAATCCAGGGTCTATCTGCGTAATCTATACTCACGTCAATCATTACTCACAAGTACTTTCATTCCTATTTCTCATATTCCAATTATGAACGTATAACACCCCAAGTCATCTCATCACCACTAGCTCGTACGACCTCACTTATGTATGGCTCCCTCTTGTCTTATCCATCTCATCACATACGTGCACTCATGTATCTTCTGTATCCATCAATCCGAACGAGCGTGACCACATATGCTCAACTTGTACCATAACTATCCTGTCATGTACGATCATACTCACGTTTAACCTGTATCTCATCCGTCTCATCATATATGTGCACCCACGTACAGTCCGGGTCTCGTACGTCCTATTACTCACGGATTCATTCTCAGACCCCTCCCGTGTCTCAACTATCTCGTAACTCACGAGCATCCATCTCATCCTACACGTACATCTGTGCTCTGTATCTCATCCGTCTCATCATATATGTGTCATACTTTTTACATCTTACCTAATCACGTGCACCGTCGTCTGTAACTTGTACACATGTATCAACTTAACACTCCATTCACTATTTGCATACTACGTACCCATAATCCATGCTGGCCTTACATTCCGGCTAGTCGCTCATTTCCATAAAACCATATACATCCTCATAATGACTTAATCCCCTAACACGTCTAACATCGTAATCGTCAATCACACACTTTCTATTCCCTAAGCCACAACATTAATTTAAATCTACATGCATGTCAAAATACAATGAAAAAATATAGTCAGGAACCCCTACCTTGATATCTGAACCATAGCTCCCAAATCTCTTTCTCTCTTTTCCTCACCCATATCATGAATTCTATCCATTGTGGGGGTCCTGGATGAGTCCTCGAAGTCACAAGGTCATACACATACAAAACCGAACACGAGGGTTAAAATGATATATTGTCTTTCAGGGTGTTATTGTAAATCCTTAAACTAATAAGGGTTAATCTAAAATTTATCAAGTGGGGGTGAAACTGCTAACCTAAAAACTCTTGGGGGTTCCGATGTCGAAACACATGGCAGAGGGTTTATCTGCCAAGATCCAAAGTTGTAAGGGTGTAACAAAGCGGTAAACTGTCAAGCCTGCAAGCTGAGGAGGCCGATTGTAATTATCTACAGCAGCCGTGATTTACGTTCTCTCATCAAAAAACACGATCAACAGTCGGGATGGGGAGTGGGGGACACCACCAAATTCGTCTTGGCGAGAGGAGTCTGTTCCGATCAACAATGAAGGTAGATGACTGCCAAAAAAGGCAGATCAGCAATGGTGGTAACAAACATTTCCTATGTCAAATCGAAGAACGGAGGCCATCTCTGTGACCAGCATGTCGAGACCTTTCCACGGTCATCTGTGAAGGTAGTAGGTACGATTTTTTGACGAACAGGGATGTTTCTGTAGGTTTTTGAATATTCTGGACTTCTAGCTATGTGTTTATGACTTTGGGTCCTGAGATCAACTATAAATTTTTAAACCTTCCAAATTTCACGAATCTCGTTCTGACACCCTGACCTCTCAATATCAACACAAATACATCTATTTCGTACTCACGTGGCCATCAAAATACTAACCTCGGTTACTAAAAATAAAAAATCACAATGCCTATATAAAATATGTTTTAGTCTCAAATTCAGAAAATCTCCAAATTCATTCATAACACTCGAATATGTACGTATACATCGTCAATATGCACATCTCGTCCAGTATGTGTCAAAAATATATAATTTTATGATTTCAAGTTTTGAAATCTTTTATTTACACCCCTAGATCACTGTTTCAAAAATTCGGGTAGTGATATAATGTGACATAAAGGCTCCAAGGGGTAGTGGAGGAAGAAGGAAAGAAATCCATGCAAAAGAATCCCATATATCTTCACAATATCTCCAAAAACCAGTTGTAATAAAGACTTATTCATCTTCACTTCCAATTGAGGAAATGATTGAAAAAGAAGCACTTGATATTGGATTTAGACTATGTTACTCATGGCTGAAGTTCCCTTAATACCATTTGAGTTTCCTTTTCCATCATTTTCAACAAAGTCAGTCCTCAACTGAACTCTAAAACCCCTAATGATGCTTCAAACAAATTAGGAACAATGTCTATTTCAGTATTATAAATATCAAGCATATAAAATTAATTCTGAGTTTGAAGCCATTTTTGAAAATGAGACCCAAATTTGCAGCCTGCTAGTCTAATTGATCCAAGTTGAAATAGAGGAGTCCAACAAATGCTAAATTTTAAAGATAATGTGTTGAAAAATAAGTCTATATTTTTTAAGGGGAAATTATATAACCCCCCAATTAAATTTGAAGAAAACACTTAACCCCACACTTTTACTAAACTAACACTTACCCCCTAAATA
>JANKKC010043720.1:0-13077 GCA_026225755.1 Bursera bipinnata | reverse complement strand
ATTGTAAAATGTTTTGGCTTAAATATCCATCAAGTTTCGGTCTAACCTGGTGCTGCCGTGATTGCTACTGCTACCCCAATTTGTGGGCTGTAAGTTCTGTTTGGCCTAAGAACTATTCACAAAAGGAGACCACGTCCACCTACATTTTTTTAATTCAAAGGATAATTATTAAATTGCTTAAAAAATCATATTACAAATCACATTATATTTCATATTTCATTATTTTTAATAATCCTTATAACAGAAAATATAATTTTTGAGATGTTCTTAATAATTTTATGATTAAAATAGCCTATTTTTGAGGTCTATCTCTATTAAAATACTATTATATTATTTATACAATCAATTTTATATAACTTGATTTGATGAAATATAATATAATAATAAATAAGTTTTTGATAAGACTATCATTTTTTACAAGTTTTACAAGAGACCATAGCTTGATGGATAAGAAGCATTAGAGCCATGACAAATGCTGCTTGGGCCGTAGCCCCATTGCCTTGTACTGGATTCAGTCGGACTCAAAAACCCGAAAGTTTGAGATTGATCTGACTGGACCCCACTTAACACCTCAAATCAATGGCTATTCTGATTTGGCGCTCTAAAATAGTCCACGTAAGCTAAAATAAACCCACCAAACCATATGCCAATGGACTAACTAATCACTGTAACCAAAAGCACCCAAACACTGAAGATGCCGGTGACGCTGACGCTGACGGTGACGGTGACGGCATCTCAGCCCTTGCTATGCACAACGAAATCCTCTCACTTCAATCCAAAACTCTGTCATCTTCAATTACCCAGTGCAACGTTCAATAGCCAAAGCCAAAAATGGCCTAAACGGAAGCAATTGCAACTGAGGCCCATCGTTTGCCACGCGGCTCGCCGCAAACCCGCCGTAACTGATGCTAGCACAGCTGCTGTCGAGGGCAATGATAGTTTACGGCGAGTGCTTCAGTTTCTTCTCTGGACTGCTGAGGCCGCTTACATCTTGTGGCTCTTCCTACTCCCTTATGCTCCTGTATGGTGTCTTCTTTTATGCTTGAAAATTTATCTCTTCGACTTGTTTGCGCATTCATTCTCTGTTGTTTATTCATCGGTTTGAATTAAATTTAAGTCTTGATAATTTGTTTTGTGAAAAGTTCCCAACTTTAAGTTTAACCCATCGCTAGCTTTCCATTAATGTATTCCTTTTATTTTGCCGAATATCTTGTTAAACATATCATTTCATATCTGATAGTGTTGTGCACTTACGCAAGGAAAGATTGATATTGACTTGTATGTTTAACAGGGAGATCCTGTCTGGGCCATCAGTTCAGAAACAGTGAATTCTCTTGTGGGTCTTTCTCTCAATTTCTTCTTCGTTTTGCCTTTGATGAACTCTGGTATGCTCAACTTCGAATACCATCGATGATACTTACTATATCCCTTTGAGAAAGAATTTGGAACTGCTGTTAGCTCAGTGACCACAAAAAGGAGCATTCCTTAAAAAACTGTACAAAAAACCTTAGCCAAAACAAAATCCTTCCCTGATTATGTTATTGAAGCTTCCCAATTTTTGATGAATAAAGAAAAAGTAGACCTTTTTAAACTATGAACAAATAGATGCCTATAGAGAAGCCCAAAGTTTTTTTTGAGTTAATTGGAGCTTCAGTACTTTATATGTGCTCATTGCCGTCTAAGGAGCATGTCTAATTCTTTTGTATTGAACATTAGTTTCTGTCAAAAGTGATACAGTGAAACCCTGAAGTATTCTTATTTGCTTCAATGTAACTAAACTTGTTTTCATTTCATGTTAGTTATTTAGGGTGCATCATTTTATAAAGCTAAGCGGGTTCATTTTATTCTTTATAAGCATACAAATAAAGTAGTTCCCTTTCAATTTATGTTTTTGGGAATATTGACATGAGACATTTTTCTTTCCCATTGGTCAAGTTGATATCTCCTTCCATTTTTTTTTCCTTTCGTTTTTGAAGAGTCAGAGTGAAAGGTTCCTTGACTCATTTGTTTTTGGCAGGACCGAAATTATAATTTACTTTCCATGTTTAACTCTTGAGCAAATCCTTATATCATGTCCTATGCTTAACAATTTGTGAAATGTCTTTTTGGCAGAGTAGTTGGGATTCGTCTGATTGATGCCCCAGTTCTTCATCCTGTAAGGATCTTTATATAAAGTGATAAAGATTTCTGTTATTTATTTTATATAATGCTTATTAATGTGATGCAACTGTCTAAATGCTGCTTAACATTTGCATCACAACTGTAAATATCCATAATAATGTTAGTTCATTATTCTTCAATCAGATGTCTGAAGGATTGTTCAACTTTGTTATTGGATGGACTTTCATGTTTGCTCCTTTGCTCTTCACGGATCAGAAAAGGGACAGATACAAGGGTTCTCTTGACATTTTATGGGGCTTGCAGATGTTCCTAACCAACAGTATGCTTTCTTGCAAACTCTCTCGCTTTAGTTAAATTAGCTTGACCGAAAATTTCCTTTACCGAAAATTAGTTGCAACACCCAAGCATGCGAGAGACCAGCTTATGAAGGTCCTAATATCATCTCTTAGGGTGACAGTTGATTTGGCGGGACAATTTTGTTCCCAACAAGAGCAGCTATCATCCCTTTGACGATTTTATCAGCAGCAATTCTGATCTAATGATGAGTTTATCTCTTCTTTGTTAGGGGTATGGTAAAGATTCTTATTAGCCTATCGAACAAGTTTGTGCTAGAGGACCATAGCTTCTCATTTGACTTGCTTTTCCATTCTATGTTTCAACATTAAATACGATACCGGATTGGAGTCTAATTGTAGTTTCTATTAACCAAAATATCATTCATGTTTATCGATGCCAGCATTCTTAATCCCTTACATGGCCATTCGACTGAATGAGGTCAATGCAGATGATACACCAAGAATGCGCTCTCAGCTAGGCTCTGTGATGACAAGTGGTGCGCCTGTCGTGGGACTTATTGGTGGAGCTGTATGTCTGATATCTGCACTTTGGGCCTTCTATGGTCGAATGGATGGAAATTTTGGTAACATAACTGACAGATGGGAATTCCTGATTAGTTATCTGGGATCAGAAAGACTGGCTTATGCTTTCATATGGGATATATGTTTTTACATCATTTTCCAGCCTTGGCTGATAGGTGACAACCTACAAAATATTCAGACAAGCAAGGTAGGTGTAGTGAAATATCTTAGATTTGTGCCACTTGTTGGCTTAATTGCCTATTGTCTCTTTTTGAATCTTGATGAGGAATGATAGCCATTATTACTAATAAGGGCGAATAAGCACAGATGCTATATTGAATTCTTTTAGTTGTCTATGAAATCGAAGATGATTTTCCCATATTATTGAAGCCCTCAGCAGAGTAGTATAATTTATCACAATCAAATTCAGAGATGGGTTGGTGAAGTTTTGCATTCTTATATCAGACTCCTGTTGCTATTTGGAAGTGTTATTCTACATGATACTGGACTGGCTATATTAATAACTGTGTAACCAGAAGATTTAAGTACAATTATTCCCCTTCATTATCTCACTTCTCACTTTATGGAAGCACAAACAACGAGCAAAAAGATTGACAGAGAAGCTTTAAACAGCCAACAAAAGCTAAATGCTGATGATCTTGATTATTTTTTAATTACACTAACCTTGGTTACTTTATGGAAGCACAACCAAATGCTGATGATCTTGATTATTTGTTAATTACACTAACCTTGGTTACTTTATGGAAGCACAAACAACGAGCAAAAAGATTGACAATAGTCTTTAAACAGCCAACAAAAAGCCAAATGCTGATGACCTTGATTATTTGTTAATTACACTAACCTTGTCTTCTGAAGTGCGAAAGGAAGCATCTTTCTCTATATATCTCTCTTGCATTTTTGTAATAAGAAATAAAGTAGCATAAGTCGCGTGCTAGGGAAATATCTTTAACTATGCTTTGAGATTCTGAGAAGATTCACATATTTATCTACTGTTTCTTCTGGCAATAGGGGGAACCATTATGCCAACAAGAAGAAATTACAAATGTTTCTTTCCATAAATATTCGTGTTATAGGTTTCAAATGTCAATTTACGTGGATCTGTAATACCATATAAAATCTACATACTCTGATTATTTTCCTGAACTCATAGCTGCTATAAATTTGAAGCAATCAGCATAAGTTCGGTCATAACACCAAAATCGAAATTGTACAGTCTTTATATCATTCTAAATAGCTTTGGCAAGCACTCATTAAGTTCATGTTTGTAATGTACATGGTTTTGATTCCGTTTTAGTAAAAAAATCACCAGAACCAGGTGCATTAATGAGTTAATTCAAAGCTATAAGAAAAATTAAATCAAGCACTCTTGAAAATAAATTGATAAACAATGGAAAACCTTACAGAGACATGTTCCATTCACGGTAATGCAGACACGAGTACAACCCAGAATTTGATTACAACCAGATCCCAATAGCTACATCAGAAAACAACATAAACTTACACAAAACCGATTTTTTTTTTCCCCAAAAAAGATTTGTTGTGTTTAGGTAGTAAGATTACCACCACTTTGCTGCCACAAATTGATGATATCAGTGGCCTGATTAAGAAGGATAATCATCTTTTTCTGCGATACCCATGGCTTACTCTCTAGAGTAGCCTTTAGCTCTTCCCATGCATCTTTTCTTGGCCAAAAGAAGTATGGACTTAAAGGAATGGCGCCATGCCCAGGTATCAATTGATCAAGGGCAAGACCAATGTTCTTCTCCATCCATATAAACTTCAATACCAGCCTCGGTTTCTCCACTTGCTTCACCACCACATCAACTTTCTGCAAAGCAAAAATGAACAACTCAGAACTCTCAACACAAAGGAATATACTTTTACATACAGGTAAAACAGATACGAAGAAAGGTTTGGACCTCAATTTCTTGTGGAGTTGCGGAGACGGTCTCAGTTGTGAGTGTCTCTGGGGCTGCGGAAGCAATCAGTCTTTGGTTTCCCGAAATGTTTGGTCTGGGGTTAATATGCAACGTGGTTTTGAAGGGTTTGAGACTCATTTTGTGAGAAGGGAATGAGGAGCAGGTGTTGAAAGCAGCATTAACGCTGTATTGCATAGCCATGGAGGATAACATTTTCTAGAGAGGAGAGGATATGCAGGGAGTTTTACCGTGTAATAAGAGAACACATGAACTCTCTCTCTCTTCACCGATCACAATTATCTTGCTTTCGGATAAGGGAAATATTTTAACACACTCAAACTCTTGAAACTACATAAGACTGTAAATTTAGGCTTTTTATGAGCCAGGCGTGGCCCCGAGAGCTATCATGTTAAGCCCAAATTTGTGTCTGCTAAAGTGGGCTAAACAAGTTGTGTAGGCCTTAAGTATTAAACACAGACACGAACGGGTCCACCGCCTAGTAATGGTTAGCAACCAATGTCTTCTGCTTGTTTTACTCCCAACTATTTCTCCCGTTAAGAGTGTTCACGGGTTGGGTATTGGCCAACCGACCTTACCTAAAATAGTATAGGATGAGAAAGAAAATCACGCGTTCCAGATAGATAATGAACTCGGGTCAGGTCGGGGAGGTAACTCGTTGGTTTGGGTCAGATTTCATCAAATATTTATATTATATAATAAATAAAAATATTTGTATAATATATACAAAATAAGATACACTTTAGTGGTAAAGGCTACAAAATAAGAAGGGCTCGGGTTCTAGCCGCTCTATTATAATATTTATATTGTATATATATTTATATTTTGTACATAAATAAAAAAGTTCACATAATAAATCTAAAATGAGACTTAATCTAGTGGTAAGGCTTATTTTATATGGTAAAGAATCGAACCCGACATTTTACATAAAACTAGACTCGAATTCAGGTTGTATTCTAGGTTTACCCGATCAAAATCCGTCGGTTCGGGTTCGGATACCTATGAACACCCCTATTTCCCGTTGCACATGCTTCTCGTAAATTGTTTTAGAGATAAAAAGTTTTAATTCTTTTTATTGGCAGGTACATATCAACTTTTCTTATAAAATGTTGAGTTATAAAACAAATTACCTTAATAATCTGTTAACTATTTAAACTCTTCTCGAATATTCGCTAGATAAATGTTTGATAAGCATCGAGATATTAAAAAATGTATTGATAAGTTAAATCTTACATCTCTGTACTTGAGAAATTGAACATAAATTTGGCACTTGACATTAACTTAGTTTAGCAATAAAAACCATAGGATTTGATTAGACATTTAAATAACATAGGATTTTGTTAAAACAATCTCCTTATTATTTTTTTAATATCCATGTTTTCCCAAAATTTTATTGTCTTTGATATTTCACAATACTAGACGAACCATGGTGTACAAGCCCCATTAACTGCAGAAAAGTTTACGGAGTCGATGCATCATCAACCAGGCATCATTTCTTTTTTAAAAATTAAGTACTTTTAAGAGTGTGTAGCAGTAGTTTTTTGCACCTTGGTAATTGGCTTGGAGTTGGGCTTGCTCATTGTTGGTAGATTCGTGGAATGGGCAATTCTATTAGAAAAATGTTATAGGAAGCTTCTCTCCGAGCAAGTGGTGGTACCAAAAAGACATTCTGATGCTTAGGTTAGACACTGGCTTAGTGTTTAGGTGAAAACGGTTCAATATGTTATTAAAATAAGGATGACAGAATAAGGACACTGGAAGAGGCTCTTAAGAAGGAATATATGGGTTTTATAGGCTTGTTCACCTCTTGGGCTCCCTTTTTCCTTTTCGGCCTCATTCTCCTTTCACCAGGCCCCTGTTGAGTTCCCTTCCTGCTTCAGGCTTCGCCTTGCACACCTTTTATGTGCTTGCTAGCTACATTGACTCCCCCCACTAACACTACCCCTTGCCTTGAAATCTCTTCTAGTGGTACCTCGGGTCCCTTCTCTTGCGGCCTGTATCCCCTCATTGCATTTATTAGGTTGTTTTTTATAGTTTTTCCATCAACTCTCTCTTTTTCATTTCCAAATTTTACTCTTTCCTAGATGAGTTTGTTGAGCATAATTTATATTTATTTATTACCTAAAAATTATTTTGTTAACTATTTTAATTAATTAATTAATATTTTATTTATTAAATAGGTAAATAAAGTTGAAGGATTTGAAATAATAGAAGTTAAGGCCATGGGTTCAATTTTTATGTAATAAAAAATATTATTAAATTATTAAAGAGGAGCCAAGTCAACAAGCAAAACCAATCTAATTCAATTAAGAAGTACAAAATCAAATGCTTTTACAAGGAGAGGACATACTTTGAAGGTAAGGTAAAAGAGAAATTTGTGGAAAATGCATCTCTTAAAAAGGCTAGCATCAACTAAACTCTAATAGAAATTTTTCATGAATCGCAATTTTGGCATATTGAAATAATTGAAAAAGATAAGTATAAAATTGCATTCATAGTGCCGCATGGATATTATGAATTAAATGTTATGTCTTTTGGATTAAAGAATTCTCCGTTCAGAATTTCAACATAGAATGGTTGAAATCTACAAATCCATGTCAAAATTATGCTTGGTCTACATTGATGATATCCTAATCTTCACCAAAAATGAGAGTGATCATGTCAAGCATCTTTTGAAGGATCCCGAAAGGATTTTTGGATTATACAAAAGGCAGACCAATCCTCCCAGGAGAGGATCTAAGAGTATTTAAAAATTTAATTGGAGAAGAACAAACATAACTTTGTTAATCAATGAGCTTCAAAAACCAAAAGCATTCCTGGTGTATAACTGTGGATCTGATCTAAACAGAGACAAATGTGCGTTTGTGGCAACAAAACTTTTCTATAGTTAGAACGAGAAGACAAAGAAGACAACACTCTTTTGTTTTCAAAAGAAAGGGGACGACACACACACACACACAAAGGGGGCAATTAAAATCACTCCACATCCTTAGTCGTGACACCACTAAGTTTTATATACCTTAAAGTCATGTATCACACTTCTATTATGACTCATATTCCTTGTTGTGTATGTGTTTTATTACATGTTGGCGAATATAACACAAATACTAATTAGTATTATATTTAACTTCTTAATCCAAATGGGATTCCTAGTTATCATAATTAATTAAGATTTTAAGTTATATACCCTAATCTAATTAGGATTTTTATTCCAATTCTATTATGTTTTGTAGCTATCCTGATCCAATTAGGATTTCTAATTATCTTAATCCTATTCGGATTTCTTGTTAACTTAATCCCATTCTAATAGTCAGTCCATATTATTGAGTATACCACCCTTGGTTTCTAATTTAACACAACAACTATGCCAGCTAAATCCAAATAAATCAGAACCTATCTTCTCAGTCCACATAAAAGTCCATATTTATCAGACAGCTATCCAGTGGGCCTTATAAAAATATTTAATTACAAGCTGCAATGAATCTGACCCATACCCTTTTATCTTATAAATATATTGAGCTTTGTCCATTAACTCTTGCTCATTCCATTATAGGCCCATGGTTGTACTCTTAAATTAAATACTTTAATTACCAAAAAATTTAATCTTATAAAATTGTTTCTCTAAGTCCATCTATTGGGTAAGAGATACATAAATATCCTCATAGGACATTGATAATTGAAGTAGGATTAAAATTATCATTTTTGCCTCTCCAACTACATCTTTGCCCTTGAGACCAATTTTATATCAATGAATGAATTAGTTTAGTGAACTTTTTTTTATTAAACATTTGGCTAAGATTCATTATTCAAGATCTTGTAAAACCCTCAAGGTAGTGTCTCTTAAACCTTACAAAGATATAAATTTCATATCGTGGAATAATGTCCTCTATCTTACAGATCTTACAATTCCAACTAGCCAAGGTATTGACCTTTACGCTAGAGGTCGCACTTGTTATTCTAATAAAAAATTGTAAACTAGAGTTACATTACCAATTCAAGATTAAGGTAGGTATGCCCATGTTACTATAGTATGCACTTTATGTTTTAGTTACAGTATTTACACTAAACTATAAACTTCACATGGCCTTTGTTCAATGTATTCATAATACACAAGTATTTTTGTCCTAAAGTCGCTACTTTAAAGATTTGAGAATCATTATCCTATATAGGCAAACGACATTGACTTATCCAAATAGAGAGCTCAATTCTGTTTATAGGTTGTGAACTTAATTCGAACTATGATAAAGTTCTAAGTCTCCCATATGTGACTACCTCATATAATTATAGATTTTATTATTGTTATAGCTCTGGACCCTTGTTACTGATGTACAAAAGATATGAGACAATGATTATATAAAAATTATTATTTATTTATTATTACAATTTTACAGTTACATAAATATGTCTTACTCTTTGGACATATATTTGGAAATCTCCTACTTTCTCTCAGAGTAAATATGATTCAATCCCTAAACTCTATAACCTTAGCTGTTATACCCTTAGCTGTTATACCCTTGGTAAATGGATCAGCTAGATTGTCTATGGTAGGAATCTTGCATACTACTACGTCCCTCGTTGAATGATCTCTTATATTAGGTTGTATTTTTGCTCAATATGCTTCCCACTCTTATGGCTTTGTGGTTCCTTAAAATTAGTCATAACCTTACTATTATCACAATTCCATATTCAAAACTACTTCTAGTTCATTGAGGAACATAGAGCCACACTGTCTCCTTAACTACTTCACAAGCCACTACGTGTTCAGCCTCCATGGTGGAGTTACCAATGCAAGATTGTTTTACACTCGTCCGTAAACAATGGCTGCACCACCCAAAGTGAAATTGATCCTGAAGTGGACTTTCTTGAATCCGAATTTAGATTAGAAGTCTGAATCTGTGTACCCGATTGTTGAGAGATCACATTTAGAATATAAAAGTATATAATCTTTCTTCTTACACACATATTTCAACATATGCTTGACTACCACCCAATGCTTTCGGCCAATATTTAACTAGTATCCATTGACTACTCTTTCTGCATAGCAAATATATGGTCTAGTATATACATGAGACTCCTAATTGCAGAAACATATGGGATCCATCTAATCTTTTCTTCCCCTTGAGTAGTATTACAAGTCTACTCTTAAGAAAGTTTGACTCCATATTGAAAGGATAATAATCCTTTTTTAGAGTATTGCATCGTGAATCGTACTAATACCTTCTCTATGCAAGATGTCAGAGACAATGTTAGTTTCCTAATATTTCTATCCTTTATAAGTTGGATGCCAAGAACATAACTAGCTTTTCTTAAATCTTTCATTTGAAATTGCTCGACCAACCAAATCTTTGTAGATGTTAATATTCTTACATCATTACTCATAAATAGAATATCATCTACATTAAGGATTAAGAATATAACCTTCTGGTCTTTGATTTTCTTATAGACACCTGGTTCATCTACATTTTACAAAATGCCATAGGTCTTGACTGTTTGACCAAACCTAATATTCCAAGACCTAGATATTTGTTTAAGTTCATAAATAGACTTCTTTGGTTTGCAAACTTTTTACTCTAGGCCTATTTTTGTGAAACCCTTACGTTGTTCTGTATGAAAGATTTTATAAAGATTTTCATTTAAGAATTCTTTCTTGATGTCTATTTGTCATCTCATAATAATAATATGCAAAAATGGCAAGAGAATTTGAATTGATTTAAGCATGGCTGTTGGCGAGAAGGTTTTCTTAACATCAACCAGCTCCTTGTAGGTATAACCCTTAGCCTCCAACTTTAAAAGTCTCTAACTTACCATCAATTCCTCCTTTCTCTTGCAAACCCATTTATAACCAACCAATTTGAATTTCTAGGGCATCTAAAAGTTCCTAAATAGAATTATAATACAGATTTTATTTATGATTTTTATAGCTTTTTGCCAAGATATTATGTCAATACCATCCATAACTTCTTCATAAGAAGTAAGATCCAATTTATCTTGACTAGTATCTTGAGGTACACCGATGAATTCGTTAGGTTGTTTGAACGTCCTCTTACTATGACAAGGTGTTGTAAAAGGTGGAACAACAGGATCATTTATTCTAAGTTGAGATGTAGAGTCTCTAGAGTTTCATTTAACAGTCGTACTATTTCTGAAATCTTCTGTCATCTCTTCTAGAACTATTGTGCTTCCAGATTTAAAATTACTAACATAGTTATCTTCTAAGAAAGTGGCAGTTGAACTAACCAAAGCTTTTATTTCTGACTGACTATAAAAGTAATACCCTCTAGTACTACTGCCTACAAATAAACAAATATATGATCTCAAGTCCAACTTATCTTCATTATCTTTCAGCACATGTGCTGGATACCTCCAAATACTTATGTGGCGTAACTGACTTTATGACCACTCCATATCTTAGTTGGTGTCTTAGGAACAGACTTAGACTAGACTAAGTTCAATAAATATGTTGCCGTTTGTAACTTATTTGATGTTAGAGAGTGCTTTACATTTTGGAAAAACACTTGAAAGATTGGAAGAGGAGGATGGGTATTATACAAACTTCTTGAATGAAGAAAGCAGATTGAGTTTAGGGCCACCTCAATGGAATGATTGGGATAAAATGATTGTGTTTGTGTTAAGTTTTTGAAGATTTTTTATGATAAAACTCTAAAGGTCAACACTTCTTTGACGGTAGCATCAAATATTGTTTTCCAACAGTTGTGAAAACTTCAAGAGATGTTGAATGCCTTAAAACATCAAAGGGCTAATATTTTGTATGACATGACATCAAATATGTTGAGTAAATTTGATAAGTATTATGGTTCGTTGGATGGCTTCAATAAAATGTTGGTCATAGCAGTTATTCTTGATCCGAGGTACAAACTACGATAATTCTCTTTTGCTTGGAATAGGATATGGAATGTTGATGCTGAAAGGTAGAGGTCCTGAAAACTGAGACTAAAGAATTATTGGTCACACTTTATGATATATATTCTACCTTTGACGGGGGTTTTCCAAGAGACCCTGTGTAACATGAAGTTTCAAATCCTCCCATAATAGAACAAACTGAGACTGAAGATGACTCACTAAGTACAGATCCTAGTGATGATTTTATGAGTGATCAGGTGATGATGGGTTCATTGAATGAGATAGAGACGTATTTTTCAAATGCTAATGTACAAGCACAAAAGGACAAGTTTGATGTTTTGGAGTGGTGGAGACAAAATTGTGTTAACTATCTGATGTTATCTTGATTGGCAAGGGATGTTTTTGTAATTCCTAGTTCTATTGTGGCTTCTGAGTCAGCATTTAGTACAGGAGAGCGTGTTTTAGACCAATGAAGAGTTCATTAACTCCTAAAATGGTTGAAGCCGTAATATGTTGTCAAAATTGGATCGTCTCTGCTTTATGGGAAAAAAATAAAATATTCTCAATTTCAGAATCAAAGCCCAATGTAAGACAAAGCATGGAGGAGGCCAATACCGAAGATGCTGCGGGTTTTTGTAAATCGCCTGAATTAGGTAATATTGAATTCTAGTTAATAATTTATATTATTCTTTATAATTTATGTTACATTTGTAACTATTCTAATTTGAGTTTTTCTTATGTAATCAATATAGAGGTCATGGGATCAATTGTAACATCTATTAGATGCTTGGACCTTGAAGGATGAGTGAGGTGAGTGCGGTAAAGTTTATTCTGGATTGTGCAGTTTATTAGATTATGGACTTCGTAATTTATGGACTTTTTTTAGTTTATTATGATGTTTGTAATTTTATTAGAATGCAAAAAATGACTATGGACTTATGAGGTAATGTTTGTTTAGTTTGTGTTATAAGTGTGGAAATGTCTCTGTCATGATTTTGAGGAAAATGTTAATGTGCATGTCTATCATGATTTTGATGAAAATTTGTATATTGATGTTATGTAGATTTTTGGTTTTTCATTGTTTTTGTTAAATTTACTTGTATATATTTTGATCATGTCGTATCACTAGTTATTGTTGTTAGACGATTTGTACCCTAGAGCATCACATTATGAATATACAAGGTATATTCGGATTTAAGAAAATTGTATGTCATTATTATTGTAATTGGCTTACATTATGATAAATGTTCATATGATGTGAATATGAATGATTTTCTTGT
>JANKKC010043718.1:0-13073 GCA_026225755.1 Bursera bipinnata | reverse complement strand
CCACCAAAATTTTTTCTTAGGATTTTGTCCTTTGGCAAACTGGCAAAATCATTACATACTTCTCTTTACCTATTACCTGACTCCTTGCTGTGATTTGTGTATTGTGAGTCCCTCTAGCTACTTTTTACCAGGTTTGAGTAATTACATGATTAATACAAATTTCACTGCTCTGGAAATGCAAGGTTGTATATATTTACCAACCCGGGCAACCAAATTGTTAAATATTTGAAACTTTTTATTGTACCAATGATTCAATCATAGCTCTGACAGTGCTCAGCATATGACAACTGTTGATATGACTAATGAACCTCAATGGACTAATGTGACGTACCAACGTAGAGAGTTTAGTGCAGACAGAGAACAAAGTCGATATCAGGCTGCTGTAACTTGTTCGTGGGATTCTGATACATCTTCTGTGATGTTTGAAACTCTGAAAATTAATTGGGTTTGGTTGGGGGTAGTTTTGAAGCAATAAATAATGAGAGAACAACATGAGTTGGCCTCATAAATATATATATCCTCAAAGTATAAGTGGGAGTTTGTTCTAATAAATACTGTTGGAAGTAGCTGGTGAATAATTTAATATTAATGAAGCCATAACAAAGAGAAAAATTTTAACAGTCTCAAGATTTAAGGAGCAAGCAGCACAGGTTGTGGGAGTGATGAGTGCGACGCATCAGTCGACAAAAGGGAAGATACCTATTTTTTATTTATTTTTTCTTTGTCCAACTAGAGCATTGCTTCTTTTTCTTTTCTTTGGAGTAAGAGTGACATTATTTGACTCCGTAATTCACAAGTTGAATCAATGAAAAAGAGACCATCACTATGGAAGAGAAAAAGTGGGATAAGTTAAGTATTATAATTGGAGGGGATTGACCTATGCTCTACCTTTTAATCTCATTTTCAACATGCCTAATAGGTCAAAAGGAATGGTTTGAATTTTGAAGCTTCTTCTACAGGAGCGGAGGTTACCTAGGATTCCACACTTTAGTGGTCTAGTGCAATGTAATAGTAGGACCCATGAATGGGAAGTTGGCTCCTCTCCATAAGCTGTGCAGTCACTCTCGCTGCTCACTTAATCTTTAAGCTTGGAAATTTGAAGGGCAAGGCTACATTTTGTCCCACATGGCAAAATCACATCCAAGTGACTATCACATCTAATATATCAGATAGGAAAATAATCGATTGAGAATGGAAATATAGACATGCCTAATTGAGAGCAGTTGAGACTAAAGAGTCTCACACTCAGTTTCAGTTTCTAAGTAGATCATAATTCATTGAAGATATCGAGATTGCGCTTAACTGGAGGTGTATACTAGTTTTCAAATACGACTATGCCAGTGATAAGAATGAACAATCACGAATTGAAAGTTATGATCATTCATTTCTGTATCAAGTATTCAGTGCTAACCCATTTATTCTGGAAGTATCACTTTCTTACTTGAATAAAGAAAGAATCAAAATTATTATTAATCTTTTCCAAACAAAGAGACTAGTATATTTACAAGGAACTTGGGCAAGTTCTTCTGTGATATACAACTAATATTCTTAATTTAATTTGGTTTTTTACTGTCATTAGAGCTCCTGCAAATTATAACTTATTTGATGGATAAGCAAATCATGATCTTTGATGAACTAGATTATTTCAAATGGACCAATAACCATTTGATTAAGTGATCATGTAATTCTGTCACGTTAACAACGCGAGGCCATCAACGGTTCTTGCTTTTCCTTTTCCTTGCGAGTCATATGCAAGTGAGAGAGATGACTACTCTTATCCTCTAAATTAAAATAGAGATCAGCGTTACGGTCCTACTGACTCTACCATTGTTGAAACGAGTTTGACTATGGTGAGAATGCAATTTTTCTAGATATCGACCGACATTAAAACCAGCTAATTTTCCCGTTTTAATTTGACGGGTAACATTGCCAACTCAACGAACCCGATCAATGATGATGGTAGCTTGGCCCCTAGCCCTCTATCTATATGTCTCACAAGGATAGAAGCAGTAGGTAGCAACAAAAAGATTTAAGCCAATGCTCTCTCCTTCAGTTAAACAAAACAAAGCTGACTTACTAGTTCTCTTGGTTAGCTAAACGCCCTTTCTTCATATGCAGATTCTGAAAGGAAAGAGAAAGAGAGAGAGAGTGCAACCTGCGTGTATTTGTATGTGTGTGCGTGTGTGTTTCGTCAGAAACGAGGGGAGTGAAAAGGGTTTTCTGTAGTGTGAGAGGAACGCAAGAAAAGACTGAAGGAGAGGCGGTGGGTTTGCATCAGAAACGAGGGACAGTGAAGAATAACTATGATGATCCTTTGATCCTTCCTGAATATACATGCTGTCCAACCCCCGTTTCCAATTGAAATGATCTATATAATCTTTGATTATATTAATTTGTCTTTTTCTCTCCCAAGCCTTCACTCTTCTTCCATTACGCCTCTTTAATTAATTACGCCCATTACCCACACAAACCCCCTCTCTCTCTCTCTCTCATAGTCTCTTCTCATCTTAAATAGAAGTCATCTGCCCTTCTCTCCGATACCCTTTCTTGGTATAGTCCAACTCTTCCTTTCCTCTCCCACCCTTTCTGTGAGTTTGTTTTTGATGTTTCTCTCAAGATTAGTTTTTGCTTTCATGCGGGTTTAACAAAGGGCTTCTTACAGAGTTTATTGGCATTCTGTCCACCTCCTATCAAATGAAAATTAACATTTTCTCTCTCTCATGGAGGTGGGCATACTGCCAACTGAGCTCTGTTGGTTTCTCTTTGTAAAACTCTCGTGATTACTCCCTCCAGCTTTTCTCTCCTGTGTACTGCAATAAAGATCAAGGTAAAGATGTGCACGCACATATATTTCATGATTGTTCCTCATTCTTTTCTTCCTTTTTTCATCTATTTGTCTTGTTTTCTTGATGATGAATGATCATGCAGTGGCAGTGTTTCTGGCTTTCCTGGTTATCTTAATGATAACCCCAAATTTGCTGATTCTTTTTCCAGACCAAAAAAAAAAAAAAAAAAGGAAGCTAACGAAGACGGTAACTTTTATGAAAACTTTCATCTTTCATCCATTTGTTCGCAGGATCATGGATTGATAATCAGCACCGTGCACAACTTTATTGATTTGTTTGGTAAGCGGTGAATCACTTAGTACTGCTAATTGCAAACCCTAACTTTTCCTTTTTGATTCTCATTTTTATCCATCAAGCAGCGCAGGGAAGTTTCTCTTCTGAGAATTTCTGATCTAGGGTTTTGGCAATCTCTTCTGCTTCATGCTTCAAGACTCATATTGAGGGTTTTTAGTCCTCAAGAGGTCTCGCAGAGGAGAAAGAAGACGAGGAAAATTATGATTTATATCGGAGCTTATGAGAAGACGGCCTAAATTATATCTCTTCATAGAACTAGTAATCCTTTGAATTTTCATCTGTTACTGTAAATCCACATATATTATCTATCTTTAACTTTTGTAATATATTCACAAGTCTACTCAGAACACAATCGAAGATGTGAGAAGAGTTTTATGTTCATGGCTTCATGCATGACTGCCACCATTTTTACAATGTCAGTTACCTAATTTAATTATTTAACAGGGTAGGGTTTTTTGTCAAGGGCAACCCTAGTACTGAATACGTTTCTATACTCCAACTCATCTATCTACGTAGCCTCATCATTGAAAACTGACAATTGCTATTGATAGTAGTAAAACGCTGTCTCACATGCCTTAATAGCGCATGATATAAACCTCGAACCGTTTATGTTAGTATGAATGATGTTTATTGGGTGGTCCTATCCACGAACTGTTAGAGCGATTGCCTCAAGTTTTGATTTCCGCTTTGAAGGCGGCAACCACCATGGTACAACATGGAGCTGAGCCCTAGTCCATTGGGGTCCCTGATTCGTTGCAGCTTGCTATTATTTGCTTGTAGTCATATAGACAAGCATTTTGAATTATTAGTGTTGTACGAATCTGCTAGAAGAATTAAAGGCTCCCCTAGTTATAGTTTTTGGGGTCCATCTCCTCATTTTTCTTTTTTTTCTTCTCTTCTCAGCATAATTTCTTGTCTCACATTGTGACTTGTGTGTGAGGGGAGAACATCGCTCTCAGCCCATCAACATCTTATTTTTCAAGAATATTTGTATCCTAAAACAAAGAAAGAGATTTCCAAGAATTCGACTTTTTGTTTGATGTTATGTTGGGTCAAAGTTAGATTTTGCACTAGCCTTGTGCTTTTCCTGTGTGCTTAAGTATTCGCAATGACACCTGAACATGATCTTTTGGTGATTCTGTGTCGATCTGCATCAATAAGAACTACAAAGATTTGCTATGAGGCTCGTTTTTTCGCACACTAAAATTTGATCAAGCTTATTAATGACGGGAACTGCTAGTGGTAGCTTAAATTGTTTCAACTCTTTCAAAATAGTATTGAAGACAAATAAGAAAACGTTTAGTTTTTCTAACTATTTCTTGCCTTCCTCAAGATGGTTAAGCCATTATTATTTTCCCCTTTAAGAGTGATAATAATTGCTCGACAGCTGGGAAAAATATTTCAAGTGCACAATTTAGTAAAAAGTTTGGAGTACCTTTCAAGTTAAATGCATGTTATATTAATTCAAATTTTCTTATTTTAGGTAGATAAAGATATGACACTTATATCATGTATATGTGCCAACAATCTCTCCTCACAAAGTGTAAATGTTGTTTGTTGATGCATAACTTGACCTGCGCTCAACTGTATATTCTCTGTTTAAATTACTATCAAGAAGATACTCAATTTACGATAATCTAGAGTCTTAGTATTTGCATCTACGTTTATGATTATGATCAAAACCACTGTGTAACATCGAAGTTAGAGAACTCAAAATGGAGGGTTATCTTGTTTTGTCGGATGTGTGCCTTCGACGACTCTAAACATCCTGGAAGAAAATTCAGAATATATGTAGAATTGAATTGGAGAGAAGATAATACAGCATTTAAGCTACAAACTGAGAGATATTTACGTTAAACTATAGATGACTGAGAGTTATCACATCCCAAGAATCCAATTCTGTGTAACGAGACCATGTAGCTTGGTTTTATCTCATCAATTATATGACACTCCTCTACTGCCTCGCTGTAATGTTTTTTATGCTACCAGGGAAACATATGGTTGCATTATGTATTACAAATTTGTACAGTTTTCAGTTGCGCAGAAGCTGAAGGGAGAGGAGAATTAAGAGTAAATGCGCACTGCCCAACTAGCGGGTCCTCATGGTCTGAGAGCTGCAAAATTCTCATAAATTCCTTGACATATTGACCAATGGTTTTTCCATCGCAAATCCTTTCCACACCCAACAAAAGAGTGAGGTTGATGTTCATATTCTCCGTCTGATTACACTATAATGCATCAAGCAGCACCGACATTAACAAGGTAACCGGCCAAATATGTTTAATTTCTAGTGTAGCTGCCATATCTTGAACGAGTAAGATAAAAAAATTCAGCTAAAAGAAGCCAAGCAGATTAAGAGAGGAAAAAAGGAAGAAATAAAAGCTAGCAAAATTGTTGAGTTATGACAAAAAGTGCTTCTCGTAATGAACAAAATGCCGACATTCCTAATAAAAGATGACAAACTTGACTTTCATCGACTAAACAGTCTTTATCTCATCAATCAAAACTCCCGATGCTATTGAAGAATTTGTCAATTTTTGGTGACTTTTAATGGATAAACAATAGGAATGAGAACCAACTGCAATTATGAAGTACGAAATTGCTAAGAATATAGGTTACAATTTCAAAACTCTCTTCAGTACTAGGCGGAATTTGCTAAAATAGAAGACCCAGTAGCCAAAGATCAATCAATATCGCTAGATTATTAAGTAAAAATAATTCAACTTTACTTCCCCAGTCAATTTCAGCAGCTAGTACATTTACGTCAAATGAACCACGAAAGTCTCTTATGTACAGTTGGTGTATGCTTAATCTACGAGAAAATAATTTTTTCTTGGACTAATTTTATGTTAAACTGCAGCTTCAATAATCTTAAAGACATAAATGAAAAGCCGGATCAATTGTTTCCCATCCTAGATTTCACATGTAACCGGAGACCATGGCTCAAATCCTAGCTCAGAAAGTAAAAAATAAAGGTGTGTCGTGAATATCTGACTAACTTCTAACAATAATAAGGTGCAATAAGGAACGAAATCATGGAATGGGTGACCAAGTAGAAGTAATACATAAAATGAAGCATCAGCAAGTCTGCGGGTCACCACTTGAGCTAGTTACAGGGTCCTCGATTTATCAAAATGGGTCAATCCTCCTGAATTTTAATAAGGTGCTCCAGTTAGTGTTATGGAAACTGCATTTCATTCAAGTATTGATTCTCAGCTGTTACTTTAATTCATTTTTTATGAAGCTTTTTTGTCGGGGCTAGTTTGGGAATTTAATATCTTTGATGATTTCAATTTTCACGATTAATCTTGACTTTTTTCCCCCTTGAAATTGGATGATCAGATTGTGACTCATGGTCTCTCCGGGAAATTGCGACAATTTTTTTGCCGCCTTTCTTTCTTCCAATAACCATACTCAATAAATGCACTTGTTCTCCCTAAATTTAGTTTACAATTAATTTTCGTTTTGTTGTTACCCAAGTTATGGCGCTGATGAATAGGAGTCAAATCCATATTAAGTGGGCTTAAGATAATTTTGGGACTAAAAAGTCATTGACTCTACAGATTATCGTGTCGCAAGACCTATTAATTGATTGCCTTCAAGGCCTTGAGTTGAAGACTTCGAATACCAACAATGACAAATGATAAAATGTTCTTTAGTTCCTTTAATCTACTACAACCTTAATTGAAAATGCTCGCTATTCTCAATTATTGTTGAGCTAATGGCAGCATATTTTTGTGTAGACTAAGTTCAAAACGTTTAACTCAAATGAATCCACCTTCGAAGTTCACCAAGTTCGCAAAAAAGATGATGCTTACAACTATAGAATGCCATGACAGTCCTGCCAATATCACCTGCTAAAGTACTAATTATTGGTCATTTGACATACCTGATGCTTGTTCCAGGTCAACCCAGAAACAAGAAACAAAATAAACTAGGTAAAACAAGATGCACAGTACAGAAAATTTATCCAGCTCTGTCCTCACTGATCATAGAGGAATATATACAAGATTATCTCTAATAGCCTTAACTACCTAACAGGTTTGTAAAACCAGGTTACCAGGATTAGTTAATCTCAATCTAGCTCAGAAGGATAACCGGGACCCTTCTTTTCTCAGAATTAGAAAGTTAACTTTTCTAGTGCACCATCAAGGGGGTCTCTTAGATTGCTCTTCTTTCGAGAGCAACGTAAACCTCCACTGGGGCTTCTAACAATTTCACTGGGAGAGTGGAATGCTGGTATTCTAAAGGGAGGGGCAGAAGGACTCTGTTGAATAAAAAAGGGGCTAGGTGATATTTGCTTTTGTTTGGGAACACCATTGAACCTTCCTTGGTCATATAGAGATGTAGACTCAGCTGCTGCACGTTGTTTTGTGGCATCATCCACATACAGGAGATCATCAATTCTAGCCATTATGTTGAAAGCTACGCTTTCCATCACCCTAGAATAACTCTCAAGGATTGACTGCCCTACATCCTGCAGCATAAAGATGGAAGGAAATTAGTTTTTCATATATCATTTGGCATATAATAGCTCTCTCACACACAGGCATAAACAGAACCAGAAACACAGTTTGCAGCAATCTCAATGATAAGTGCTCTTCAATAAAATGCAGAATGTGATGAATCTTATTGAAAGAAAGAAGTAAGAGCAGAAATCCTATGGTAGGAAAGTCGTTCAAGGGATATGCCTTGTTATATTGAATCTTGCTCATGTCCAAAGTAGTCTGAGGGAGGCTTGGGAACCTTAACCTCAAGTTCTGTAGGACAGTCTCAGCCCTGCGTGCTAGAAGCTTATTTCTTTCTGTGTCACCAACAAAGCCTTTAACCTTACCGCCCCATGATGACCTCCCAGCCTTTGCAAGAATAAAGTGCCTTTTCAGGTATTTCTGCTGCCAAATGTGCACAGAAGCCTCAATTCTGTTTGCTATTTCCAGAGTGGTGTATTCTGATGATAGGTCTAAGTAATCAAGAAAACACTCTGGGGAGAACTGATCAGCAATTATGTAATGATACATGATCTCACCTAAACAATCTTTTCCACTCTGAGAGATAAGTAGAAACAGCAACATATATTAGGCTATTAAATTATAGAAACAAAAAGACAAGAAAATAAAGAAAGTTGCATGAACAATAACATCATTCAGGGGAAAGATAAAGAAAAGCTGAAATGCATTAAAAGAACAATGTTTGAAGAACTGACAAGTTTAGTGAGAAGATGAATGCCCCTAATTAAGAAGATGCACTAATGTAGATACATTCATTGTCCACCAAGTAAAAGAAAATAAGTGTTCTACATTCTTTTTCTCCAAGGATACTAGTATTTATCAATTCTTATCATCCAAAGAAGTGGCATTTCAAAAGACCAAACTGCATGTACATACGTGGGAGGGAGAGATTGTTATTGACACTAATGAAGAAAGAAATATTTTCAGGGAAGGCTATAAATAATTCAACACTCTAAGCTCTAGACACAGGGAAAAGAGGTCATAGTAGGGGAAAAAATCTTGCAACAATATTGGGAAATATATTACCGAGATAAGCATCAGGAAAGAACAAACGATCAGTTAAGAAGAATCCATTTCTCAAAAAGGACAATGCAGTGGATACGATTTTACTTGTAAATACTTGGTATTATGGTGATTTTAATGTAATTTATTTTCAAAACCAGGATCATCTGATACAGAACATTCAGCAAGTCTCTATAACCAGGATCATCTGATACAGAACATTCAGCAAGTATCTGAATGAGCAATAAATTTAATCAAGATGAGAAAGCCAAAACTATTTCATTCACACCAAACTTTCAATATTACTAGCCCACCAGGTGGACTATTTCTCAAGGCTCTAAAATCAATAACCCCACTTCCTCGTGAGCCAGCCTAGAATGCAGATGGAATTTTCATGAAGTAATATTTACAAAGAATTATACTTGAGTTTGACTCTTTACTGTGTAAAATGGCAAATCTTTTACATGTGATGATGTGAAACATATAGCAAAGAAAGCAACAAATGAAGAGAAATTCCCTACTTTACAGACTATCTAAGTTACAAAGACGCTTTTCTTCTCCCAATAGTAGACAACTTATCAATCCATTGACTTAGGTTTTGGGTATGCATGGTGGATATATCAATTTGGGAGTTTAGAGTAACTAAATGCCTAAACGCACCACACCTATGTTAAATATCAGACAAGAAAGAGAAAAATAAGGTACAGAAACAATAATGAATCTAATCCCTTCCTGTTTCTTTCCTTAATTGTCCATTTTTAACAAAAGCATGCAAGCATTACGGAAAATTAACATTTATTGCTCCTCTAATATCCACTTCTATTCTTCCCACATAAATAGATTTAATATAACAGAACAAAAATCCCCATACCTTGGGTAAGCTCTCCAAGTAAGAATTTGGGATTTCCATTTCAGCCAACACATTAGTATTGATTGCCATGGCAGCCTTAAGAATCTGATTTGTGCACTCCCTACACTGCTGCAGTCTCTTTCTCATATTCTCAGACAGACCATTTGGAGGTATCTTAGGGAATGGGAGCCACCACTTCTCCTCCTGCCTTATTGAAGGCCGCCCAGATGATGAAGACAAAGGAAACGTTTCAGTTCCATCATCACCAGAAACTACAAAGCCACGATCAACATAACAAAACTCAGAATCGCAAAACCCGTCAAGCATGCTAATCAGCATCGTATCAAGCTTCTTGAGTGCTGGGAGGTTTATGTAAAGATCTGAGCGTGGCCGGGTCACCATGACTTCAAATGTCCCACCACCTGGAAATTCTTGCAATGATGGAATCAGCTCCACTATAGAATCGCTTACACATAAAAGCCATGCCATCTCTCTTTGCCACATCAACTTCTTCTGTGGAGCTAGTGGCTCTAACTTCCACAGTTCTCCAAACACAGAAGCTGTGTAAACCACAAGATAGAAAACATATACAATTATGAGAACTCTTAAGCCATCAATTGATCACAAATAAACAGGAAATTTTTAGTTCTACTAAACACATTCCTAGTCGTATTAAAAAAAAATACATATATTTTTCTGGGGAAATTAAAGAAGTAAACTGAATACATTAAAAAGCACAATGAAATCTAGAGAAACAAATCAAACAAATGAAGATACAATAACTAACCAGAAAGATTTGTAACAGCATTAGAGATGGCTAGAGCTGTACAAACTCCTTTCCCCCCTCCTGACATATCTTCTCCAAGAAGAAGTTTAGCAAAACGCTCTTTCATTAGTTCAACTTCTGCAACAGCATAAATAAGAATCAAAATGCATCAAAAGGAATATTAAAGAAATGTTAAATGCGGAAAGGAATACAGAAATTTGGAAAGTTCACATTGCTGTTCTCAAATTTTTTCTCTTTTCCTTTTCCTTTTTTCTCTATTTATGCAGCAATCAAACCAGAGCCTTAAGTAACAAAACAAAAATCCAAAAGTATGAAATTTTGATAGTTATTTAACGCCAAAAATTCAGGCATAATAGTAAAGTCTTTCTAGTTGGACAAGGGAGATTGAGAAAAAGTTCATCAATCATAAATGAGAATTTAGCTATAACCAACTTCCAGTTAATATCTTGAGAGAAGCTCTCGAGTTTAACTTAAGGACAGAGTTTGAGAGCCGAGAAGTGGACTTGGAGTCTTCCTTTAGAGGGGTACTTATAAGAGGTAGAGGAGCCTAGAATTTAAGGGTTATTATGTAACCTGAAGTTTAAGGGCCATGGTATTGATTGATTAACATGGACTCTACCACTTGTAATGTAGCTTTTACAGTGGTCACGTACCAGGCTAGTTTGGATGAGGCTTTACTGTTATACCCATAATTTTTGTGGAAATATTGCTCTATCATTTGTACCCACCCAAAGAGGATATAACGAGCTGCCATAGGTGGCAAGTGACCTTGTGACAGATGATTGCATTTTCCTTCATTGACGCCTCTCAGACGGAAGTCGCCAAAGACTAACTCAGACCCCCCACAAATAGAACGGCTCGTTAAACAGATAACACACACCACTAACACACGGAATCATTGTGAAGACTACAACCAGAAAGTGATGTTAGCCAATAACCAATTAATAGGTGACTTGTAAGTCATCATGATAACCTCTAAATTTTGGACCTCCTTCATCTTCTAGACAATCCCTTTTAAAAGTGGATTCCAAATTCCAGATCTACTTTTAACTTGTTGACATTCATAATAGAAATTTGTCTTGACAAAAGAAAAGAGCTTGTCAATAGTGCAAGATTCCTCTGTGACGTATCCTCATCAAGTTCTCATTCATAAATTCCACTCCTCCTCAAACTCCTATCCTATTAGGAAGCACTTTACTAGTAAGGCCGAATTTTTGGGGTTAATAGTGAATTAAAGAATCTTAACTTAGCAAAATGTGACCGTTAGATTAGAATCAAATCGTCACCACATCAAAGATTGCGTAAAAACCAATAGTAAATAACTAATGCCAAGCAGATTAATATGAATATTAACCACAAAACTAACCGGATGAGTCAGTATCCGGTTTCTCGGTCTTCTCCACCGGAATGACGACGTGTCTACTACCGACCACCGGCAGCATGATCGGAACAGTCACAGAAGAAGCGTTATTATTGTTGTTGGCAAACTCTGGCGCTACGGGCGGTGAAGAAGTATTAAAAAATGCAGAAGCACCGTCGAAACGTCGACCCGAAAAGTCACTACTTGAACTCTCTGACTCACTCACGTCTGCACTCAAGCTGTAGCTCTCGAACCGCTCGCTCATCTCGTCAAACCCGTCGTCCTCCGACGAAAAACTCTCCATTGATGATCAAGATCAAAGCTTTCTTACACGAGCTCTATACACTGACGGGATGAATGATTACATTTACATATCACATAGTAAAATGTAAGAGTTCAAAAGAAAAAGTTGCATAAAAAGGCTTTCTTGCAATTGAGTCTCTCTCTTTCATCTTCATGTGGGCTGCGGCATTGCAGTTGGCTTTGCGCAACACCAGTCCCCACCAACATGGAACACAGTAAGCCTTCTTTTTAATTGCGCGGGTTAAATGCCCACGAGGGTTTATAAACCGTGGCAAGCACGCTCTGATTTGTTGTGAAAAAAGAGCTTGAGCTCATGAAACCATGCCTGCACGCGCTGAGTTATCTTGTTGCCGCAATATAATTCCACCGTGTCCGTTTAGGTCAAAATGTTAATGGCTCGTATATTGTGCAGGTTGGGTTTGGATGATTTCATTATTGTGGAGATAAATGGTGCTGTCTCCTTTCAAAAGGAGTCCCCAGTTGTGTACACTCTCAACATTAAAGATGCTAATTCTACAGTGCGATGGTTACGGTTGGGAATTTAACACATTGATTTGGATAAGGAGTTGCAATTTAAGCCCTTTCATCGATAGATGCATCACTCTCTTCTCAGCTTTAACGAAGTTATTCCAGAGGTGATTAGAAACAACATCTCGTTCTAAATCTTTTAAGTGCAGAAAAGCGTACGCGTTCCTCTTCCTCATAAACTATTATAACTATTAATTATGGCCTTTTGGAAAATTTGATCCTGCGCCATGCGCCTCATATGGACGTCGTCCAGGACACAAAAAGGCAACATGGCTTCTCTATAGAATTTTATTCATGCATTTATATATTAGTTTTAACGTGTGCCATGAAATCACAACTTAACCGGGAAGAGTGTTAATTTTAATAATTAAAATTATTAATTTATTTTAAAATTTATATTTTATTACTTTTAATAAGTTTTGAAATAAAAAATATATAATTTTTAAAATGACTTAGTCATTTTAATAATGAAATAATATATTATTTGAGAGCTATCCATTAGATAACTGTATATATTTTTTTGATTATAATTATTATTTTATTTTAAAAATATAAAATAATTATTTTAACATAATTTTCTGGTGGGGTTGGTCAT
>JANKKC010043717.1:0-13063 GCA_026225755.1 Bursera bipinnata | reverse complement strand
GGCAAACCACGAGGAGGCATAGCAATCACTACTTCAATTATAGGAACCAACTGTTTTGAAAATTTTCTATTTTTAAAAAGTTGAAATCAATGGAATCCATCTCACCCTTCTATATGTTCTTGAATCTCTTTTTCAATCCAAAAGGAAATCTGAATTGATTAAAGATTTTCCTTAAAAATTGAAATTTGTATAAAATTTGCTATAAATTGTACTGATAATATGAAAAATGTTTCTGTACTGTGTTGTCTCAACTTTGTTCGAAAGATCTTTTCGTTTATTTATGTTCTGTGAATAGGTGGAACATTATAAATATGCAGAAAAATGCTTAAGAAAATTAAGATCCAAATAAAAAATTAGGAGTTAGGACATAATGTTGGTATCAAATGATCAAATACAATCATTATAATTGTTATCAACTGATTTAGTTCTGTCATGACTTAGTTGAATCGATCCAATCACTTTGGTAAATCAGTTATTCAGTACATTTGGGTCTTTCTAACCCTGCTTTTAACATGGAGAGAGGTGGTTTTGTCGTTGTTCCAATTTGTGGTTTTGTAGGAGAAGCATTAAATAGTAGGAAGAAAATGTACAGTAGAGCCAACCCAACCCTAACCCTCGTTGAGTTGTATCGAATAGTAAATCCAAATGGGCCTTTTGTGGATCAGTGTTGCTATTGGATCAGGCTTCTTGGGCCCATTTTCAACGTTCTGTTCCATAATGTATGAGCTTCAGTAGTCTAGTTAATGCTACAAGATTCATCAACCCTTGGTGGGAAAAAATATATATGCTATAATATTATTCTTAGTGGGCAAAATTATGTTATATATTGGAAACTCTCCCAACATCCTTAAAATCATTTCTCATTTAAATTTAATTTCAAAAATAACCGAACTCTTAAATCTAAGGATTAATCATGGCGGACTTAAGTTTTAACATCTAGATGAATTAGATTCTTTACATAGTATTTAAAATTCTTCCACTGTCAATTTTTTTAAAAAATTGTTATATTTGATCGTCGTTCAAACATGTTGCTTGATCTATTTAATGTAAAATGATGTTGAAGTAATTTTCTAAGATGATGTAATGTTACTAGACTAGCACCTGAGCAGTTTCTACTTTTCAGTAGTAGTAATAAAAACCTTTCTGCAACGCTGCAGATCTCGTATTAAAGCAAAAGCCAATTAATGGTGAGCCTCCTGGTCCATGGTAACATAACATTATGAGACTGGGGTGAGAGTAAGAGGATCCCTGAGGCGCATCTATAGAAACTTAGCAGCGAGGGTAGGTATTAATTGATGAGGAAGCATTGAATGGAATTAAAACTCACTCAGTGACTTGAAAGTAATGAGAAAATGACACCAAGATTCAACACAACTGGGTTTTGATTATTAGAGTTCACGATTCGCAAATCTCATCGCGAAGTGAATATCAAATTTTAACAGTGACAGTCTCACTCATAAGTCACTTTCTCATCATCACCAATTTCAAAACCAAGATCTTCATCGTTTATTTATTTAATTTTCTTTTATTGGGATCAAGGAAACAAGTGGCTTTAAATTAATGCCATTAATATTTGCTTGCTAGGCCTCCAATTTGACAGTCGCCAGCAGCTTCTTGCGTGAATCGAGAACTTCCTTCAACCGGAGCATCAACTGCTTAAGGCAAACGATGGAGTAAGGAAAGTGATATGTTATACGTTTAATAACCTAGTCTTAAAATGATTACTTGACTTATATATATGAATATTGTGACTCTAATGAGGTGCTCGCTGTGAAAATTGTCAAAATAAATATTCGATATTTTTCTTTCTAGGTACTCCAAGAAAAATGATCTATATTTAAATATCTTAATTATTTAATATATGATTTTCTTTAATTCTTATATTTTGAATGTTAACGTATCAATAAACGTAATAAAGGGGATTATGGAAAGAATTAGATTGTTTTTAGGTAATTTTATATAAGAATATTTTTATAAATAAAAAAATGATAAATTAAAGAAAAATAAATTATATAACTTTGAACAAATTGATCTATCTTGACAAAAAATAAATTAAAGCAAAATGAGTTGTAGGCTTGTAGCCGTGAATGTGGTGACAAAGCTGAGTGCCTCTTTATGAGGAAATTGTCTTGGCCTACGTAAGACATTTAATGCAAATCTCAAACGAAGCTAAAACTTTACTAGACAGACACCAACTCCAGTACAAGTGTTTGGCAACAATTTTCGTGCAATTTGATCTATTTTCTCGGAAAAGGAGGATCTCATTAATCACCATAACCAATTTTGAAATGTTTTTACTCAAAACTAGTTAGAAATTTGAATTGGCGTATTGGGTTTCCTCCTCTCAAACTTCTTGTTGACAAGTAATAGCCTGCAGAGTAAAGGCGCCATAGGGTGAGTTTGTTTGTCTCCTAAATTATATGGAAATGGGTGCATTTTTAAATATTGTATCTACACATATTTCAATTTTTCAATCTCAGATCTAAAGATTATTTTTCTAGAAAAATGTCTGGTAAGCTAGCAATCCCTCGTCTCTCAATTAGAGTGATGTTTTGAGTTTACGACTCATAATATTGATGTACTCATCGTGTTGAATAATAATATGTATATGTTAGATTTCTTTCACATCTACTTCAAAATTTTGTCTAATCACGTACAGGTAAACTCGTTTAGTTTGAAAAATAGGTTGAGGCATTTCCGATACATGAAAAAGTTTCTGATATGTATTCTAAACGGACTTGATAAAGGTCTAGAACAATTTCAAGGGAAATAGTTTAATAGCTTCGAAATTTCAATTAATTAGGATAGATTCTTATTCTCATAATGAATTCAAAAATAAAGAAACAATTGGAAATAATTCCACTTGCAATATATTTTTATTTTTGTTTGACTGTTCCCACATGTTACCTACATCAAATTCATAAATTATAGATACTAAGCTAGTAGTTGTACAGAGATGAATCATAGTATATATGTTAATGATCATAATATGATTATTATATGTAATTATAGCAAATTAACCTGACAAAACTCAATTAATTTAGCATTATCTCACATAGCTTATCGTAAAAAATGTGTTTTCAAATAGGTGTGGCACAAGGTTTAGAAGCTTCGCCGCTCGAACAAGAATCTTACCTTAGAAATGGTCGCCGAGGCATCTATGCTGAGACAAATTAATTAACCATCTTGAACATGGAGCTAGCCAGCGTTGACAATTGAATAGTTAATATTCTTGTTTTTATAGACACTATAATATTCGCAAACTACTATGATTTGTTTGATCTTCTTTATGGTTAATTTAATCAAACAGTACTGATCATCGAAGCATCGAAGCTGCAAGCAAGCTAGCAGCCAAGCCTAGCTACCATACTAGCTAGCTTCGCATTTCCAAATTGCTGCTTTGAGCTTAGGTAATTTCGATTAAATTAAGAACCTTAATTTGAGGAGTTTCCATATATGTGTTCAATAAAAAAGAGCTTAAAGGATTTTTCTCTAATTAAACATTAGTTTTTATCAAAGTTCCAATGAAAAACAAACCCTAAACCCTAGAACGAGTAATTGTATATATAAGCTTTGATGTACTCTAAGATTGTCTGTGACATCTTACATTGTTTGAGCAAGAAAAGTTTGTGAGGTCTAAAAGATGAGCAAGCTCAAGATTAGTTTCCATCACCAACTATAGTAACTTTCAAATTAATATCTGATATATATATAATATCTCAAGGTCCCCCTCCCACCACTCAGTGCATTACTGGTAGTGACAATCTACTGACCCACCAAGAATATGTCATTCTTCTGTTTTTTCTCGCAACATTTAGCTTGCATTGATGATGAATACAGAGAGACAAAGATTCAAATTCGTGTGGGTAAAATTCTGAGTTGATAAGGCGCCCCTGCCCCATATTTAGCCAGCCTTTGCTTTACTTTACAATTTAAAGCAATCTTCATTTGTTTGCATTCATATATCTTTAACTTTAAAGCCATTTCAGAGCTGAATTTGCAGGTGGGTTTAATTTGTTTATTTTATATTGTTATAGTTGTTATTTCTTGACTCTTAAAACTAAGAAAAATATTCCACCCAAGTGGCCACATGGAGACAGTTTATGAACACAAAAACATGTATTTGTTTTTCTCAATTTCTGGGGCTATAACGATAATGTTTGCAGCTGCAATGGTTAGGTGTTTAGGTCCACGCCAAAACTCTGCGCTGGACTTGTACCTATCACTCGAAAATGACTATCAAAATTCAAAATCAACGGTTCTGATCTTTGATTTCCCCCCATCATGTCAGAGCCAACCCACTGTAGATTTAATTCCACCTGCTGAAACCGTATCCAAGGGTGGATACTCTTCAATCACAATGGCTACACGTGCATTTTGGTGATTTGTGTCGCATGAGATCGATCAGTCATCTTTACTGATATATACATTTATATAAAAAAATTATATAAAATTTTCAATAAAATTATATCATCAATTAAAAGAAGAAGTCTCTTTTCTAAAACTACCCCACGTATGGGAACTCACAGCTCAATTTGTCATTATAACAGAATGCCGTTGAAGCAAACTCATTCTGCATATTTTATTAGCTTTCGTATAGTTAATTTGTCTTATGCGCGAAAATATTTTATTCATTTCTCCCATATTTAAATAGAATTACTTTCTGTAATGTTGCATTAAAATGGATATTTGTATATTGTCAAAGTGGTTGAGATGGTTGGGATGATATATTATAATAATATTATTTTAATATGTTAACATGTGTGACATTTTTGCTATAAGTGAGAGTTATAAATTATTTAAATCAGAAATTAATTAATATAGAGAAGAAAAAAGAAGAAAAAAGTTTCACTATCATTGCTCAAAAACTAGTGATATACACATGGTTAAGTACATTGAAGGAAAAATAAAAATTAACTAGATGAAGAAGCACAACTATCTTCTTCTTTAATTTCATGTTCATCAGTTTCTAATGGTGAAGAGAAAGAAGGACAAGTATGAGTATCAATCTCCTCGGTTTCTAAGAAGGAAGCACAGGGAATAATTGAAGAAGAATCATCAGAGGAAGACGTGCAGAAGGATAGTGGAGAAGAAGGAGAACGAGAACAAGAACAAGAAGCTAAGGAAGAGGATGCACAAGCAACCAGATTAGTAGTAGAAGTAGAAGCAAAAGCAAGAGCAACTAGCAAGTCAATGAAAGCACCGACGATGTAACCATGATTGCTCTTTCCATTGACTCTCAAGTAGCAACATAAGAGCTCTTCAAGATCTTCCCACGCTTTCAAGCCATGAGCTTCAACCATTTCCTCCATGGACTTTCTGAAATCCAGGTAAGGGTCTTGAGACTCCATGGACAGAACTAAACTCTCTTTAAATGGGATCCCATTACCTGCCTTGGCTTCTTCCAGGATTGAACTAGTCTCACCAGGCTCAAAAAAAAGCCTCTCACCTGTACTCTCGGACGACCTTAGGCCTCGAATCACAGACTCCACTGATGAGTCTACTACTCTTGACTCATCTGATGCTGTTGAGAAGCTTGCACACTCGGATGTACTGTTGGTGAACCATGACGAATCAGGGGTTGTTTCAGCATCTAAGTATGCCGTCTTGAAGAGGTTGTTGTTAGTGTTTTTGTTGGTGTTGTTGTTGTTGTTTTTGTCATCATTGTTTCGAAAAGAAAGAGTTCTTGGTTGGTTACAAGAAGGCCAAGGCCATGATGATGATCTAACAAGAGTGTTGTTTTTGGAGAGAAAAGGAAGCTTCATTTTCCTGCCCATGTGTGGATGGATTTGGAAAAACTAGATGAGATGAGATGAAAACTTGAACAGTTTGAAATTGAGTTTTGGAGGGTTTGGTTTGGAATGGAATGTGAGAGAAGTTATGTTAATTTATTTGGGCATTAATTGTACGTAGTTCAGAGGTTGAATAGAAAGGGTTGTGTTATGTTATTTTATGTTGTGGTCAGAAACAGGTGATTTAAAGGAGTATGGTGTGGTGAGGCGCTCACACAAATGGAGGGAAGTTGGGAAATAATAATAATCATAATAATAATAAGAAGAAGAGAAACGGGTTAGGGTTGGTAGGGTCTTTCACTTTTGTATTAAATTATGAGATAGAAAATTTATTGTAGTTCAGTTGAGCTCATTCAATTGTATCTGTACTATTTCTACTCCCACTTCTTCTCTTTATTTTTGAGAAAGTTTTCTTATATTATTTTATATCTCCTCCTGTTTCGTTTTATTAATTTATTATTTCTATTATTGTTGGAAAAACTAATTCATCATCATGCATGTCGTTTAATAAAATTTGAATCAAAAGAACCACTTTCTAGAATCAGAAAATCTTCTAAATTTACAAACAGTTTGTGAAAAGTAGTAGGAGAAAAAGGAGACGTGTGTTTTTAGAAACATTTACGACATATTGAAGTCGTTTTAGTTTTCAAGTTAGTACAAGATAATAAAGAATAAATTTTTTATGTTTTTGTTTAAAAACAATATCAAACATGTTTTCTATCTGCTTCTAAATGTATACAATAAAATTAATGAAAATTTAAAAAATAATATAAATTGACACCTAAATATTTAGGATGATTATGACAACTACAAAGGGTTTCTTTGTAACGTTTTCTAAATTAATATAATGATAATCTTTGATTGTAACTAAAGTAATTAGTTGGGGCACTAGACTATACAATTAATTTATTAATTAATTAATTTGTACTTGCATGATGGCACTTCTCTAATCTGTCTCTCTTTCTTCTTCTTAACCTTTTTTCTTCGTATGTTATACATATGTGGAAGCTGAGTAGTTGTTAGAGTAACGCGATAACAATTAGCCTTTCAGCTTAATGCGTTTGAGTTTTAGGAAAATATATGGGTTAGGGGGTGCAGGGACTTCGCCTCTATGATATGGTACGGTATTGTAAAGGTATTTTCGGAACTAAGGTTTATTATAAATACTTATTGATATAACCCTAATTTTCATATAGTTTATACTTTGCTCATAGCCGACCACTTTAATTTGTTGTGTCTTCTTTCTCTTTTTTCCTTTAATTTATAATTAATTGCACAATAATTATATCTTATAGAGATTTCTTAATTGATAGACGATTTCGGAACAGTTATACTTGTTTTTGACATTAATGAATGTCGAAAAGGTCAAAACCAAATTAATTTATTAATAAAATAGGCTAATATGAAGTGCCACCTCAGTTTTCACGTCAAATTGTTTAATTTTGGTTGTATAGGAGGTTGGTTATACGTCTACTACTATTGTTTAATTTAGAGTAAACCTAAAAACGAGATCAATGAAAGTCACCATTTTATAATTTATAAAAAAATAAACCAGAATTTGAAATTGATATGAATCGTTCATATAAAAGAGAATTTTAAACCATGACCATTATTGTATGGATAATTGAATTTGTAGGAAAAAAGAATGGAAAACTTTCGAAACACAATTATAAACACAATACAGAACAAGAACAATTAACATATGGGAATGGAAATCATGTGTAAGCCTTAAAGGCTCTGTCACGTGCCTCCATATGCAATCCAAGAAGAGATTGAGACCCGAGAGAGACCTGTTTTAACTTGATATTTCATTTTTTTCTTTCTTCTTTTTTTGACGGATAAATCAGAAAGGACTTTTGCCAACATGGGTATTACGAAAGAGAGAACCCAGTCCATGGATTCATGATTTAAAATGGCGTGTTTGGTGTTTCCCCAAAGAACCAAGAACATGTTACATCTCTAAATTGAATATCTTAACGTAGATGAATGTGTACTATTCTGACAGCCATGTAGGCAACTTCTATCTATGAGCAATATGTATGATTCTAAGATTCAAAAGTAAAATACAATTTCATTTACAGATAATGAAAGGGGACCATGTTCTGGATTTGATTTTACAGGTGGTCCTTTCTGGGGTACATTTCATATCCATATCGATTTGATTGCGAAGGTCAATCATTTCACTCCATATATTTGCTGCGCTAGCTCAAAGTATAGAAGAAGAGTATTACATTAAGCTTAAATATTATTGTTGTGTTTGCTCTAAATCAAAAACAAGTTTTCGGATATGGTGATAATACACCTTATTAGAATCTCATATGTCGGATATTTGTATATGGTTTGATAGTACTATTGTTAATTGAGTTTCTATCCAGAAAGAATTATAAAAATGAACTTAAACAAAAGAGGGTTTAAATTTGACTTGTTACGACTTTTCTGTATCCTTATATTTAGGTTTGATCCTCATGGACGGTTAGAATTAACTATTATTATTGAGCTTCTTTCCACAAACATAGGAAGACCAAAATCCCTAACTTATAACCTTTAGAGTTACTTTGTATCATAGAACTGTAATCAAAATAGTTACAAATTTTGTGGTTTCTGCTCTCTATCATTACCGATAATTAATTCATGATTTAAAGACCGTACCAAACTTGGTTGAGATACCGAAAGGGTCAAAAGATATATTAAGTGAGAAGCTGGAACTGAATGGGACAAATCTTGTGCTTTTGATTCTCTGGGGAGGAACAACCAACATCACAATGAGCTCATTTCCTATCCTCCACTCAATGGGAAAAAGCTCCATTATTTGTATCATTATATCATCTTATATTTGGAAAAATCATCTTCCCTTCCAATTTCGGCCATCTCTTGATCTTAATTAGCATAAATTTTAAAGGATTTTTTTAAACATATCTATATTATTCATATGTCGTCAAAATCTACTTCATTATTATTATTATTGTAGTCTAAATTTACTTAGAAAAATTCTGATCAAGAAAGAACCATAATTCTTGAATGCCTAAATCACCGTGTTTTCTTCTATAGTCTTTAAAAGCGGGTCTCCAAAAGTCCAATCATAACCCATGATTAGCAGCAGCCTCAGCGCCTGTTTTTATCCTATTTTCATGTGGGCACATGGTATCTAATCTGGTTTAAGGATAGAGAAGTGTTGAACTTGAATAAATATCATTATTTGGTCATGACAGTGTGCTTGGATTCATTGAAATTGAAGTTGATCCTCCCTTTTGCAGTTTCGTTTTCCAATTCTTTAACATACTGCTAAATACTAGAAAATTGAGAAACTCTTTCAATGGAATTGGTCGTTGTACAACGGACAAAAGTCTTCCACATAGAAAATGTTAGTTAAGTTGGCATAAAGCTAATCAGAAGTTGGATAAATCTCCTTGTAAGCTTCTGAAACTGATACAGTCCAAGTGCACTTTACCACAACTGAAAATATTTCTTTAATGTGACCAAGAGTCAATACCTAGGCCCTATAACTAGTTCCTATCTTTTCTCATCAAGACATGGCTTGGGTTTGCACTTTGCACCCTGACTCCCACCAAACATGTCCAGAATTTTTCCATGAAGATTTTCACAATCAAACATGGAAATTGAAATTAACTATCAGGACGAGCCTCAAGCATAGTCCTCTTGAAGGGATATAAAATGAAGACCTGAACTTTACTCAATCAAAATAACCTTATAAAGAGAGACACTAATGGCATACGTGGGTAGTGCTTTCTCTTCGAACAAGTAAGTTTCTAAGTCCATTTGTTGGGAACCAATTCTAAAGACAACTTTCTGAGGGGCAGAGGACCCATAGGTCTTGAGAAGTTGCATTTATTTCCTTGCATGGCCCATTATCTGATATGATTGAGTAGCAAAAATTACTAAACACAATGGTTAATCAATTACAATACATTCTTGTACCCCACCTCCAACCATAGGAATCAGTGAAATGGACCAATGTCTGCAGACTGGAGTACCAAATGTTGACTTTTGCTGCGCCACAATAAAGAAAGAGAAAACCTGATGCTCAGTTGTGGCTCTGTTTATTTACAGGCTTGCAGAAAATAAACTAAATTAAATCCATAACATCAATGATAAATCTTTATAGCGATGTCACTAATTCACAGGTAATCCATGATAAAAGAAATTAAATATAAATTTCAGAGCCTGGTTCACATACCTGAGTGGTAACTCCATTATGAGAAGCAGTGGGCAACTATCCTTCCCATGTGAGTGGCAGTGTGACCACCTAAAGCACAGTTGTACAGCTTGTGCAGAAATTTACAAAATCAACATGAAAATATCAAGCAAGTATCTGCAATACACAACTCTTCTTTTAGTTGCAGCTAGTTTTCAAGGTCTAGTGCAATCTCTGAGAACCCCAACATCGGTGTAAGTTGTGAGATTAGCCCAACTTGTATGTGATTCACACCAGCTATTTTTTTATTTGCATGCATATCAGCAAGGAAATTCTCATAGGGACCAATATACTGGATGCTGAAACCATTATTCTGCAGGCTGGATAATATGTAGCAATCAAAATGCATGTTGTAAAGTTTACTGTTTGAATCAGATTAAATGCAACCACCAAACACAAAATGGAAACATGTCTATTCAAGTGGCTCGTATCCGCTGTCAATCTGAAAATGACAGTCGTTCACACACATACACGGCCATACAGATAAGACAAGTAGGTCCCTGGGTGGCTAAATGCATGGATGTAATTGCACATATAATTGAACATACTGCTTTGATACTTGTAATTTGATTCTTGACAGCTATATATGTGTATATATATAAAAAGCTGTGGTATATCATTAGCTATAGTCAACTGTGATTATCTAAGAATCAGCTTCAAGTTTTAACCGTCTTATGGTGCTGGGCATGAATAAAATGAATATTGTGATTTCACTTGGTTTAATGACTTAGATGTCTTAGTGTCTGGTAACCCTTATCAGGTGGCTTGTCAGGTTAATGAGAATCTGGAGTGTGAGCCTCATTATAGGCATTTTAAATTTCTGTTTGATGCCAAACTTTAGGGAGATACTTTGGGCATTGCAGAGCCTACTGAGATACCTTTTCTGGGCATCCTAGTTGGCAAATTGGCAGGCAGAGTTCAAGAAGCTGGATTTTGGAGATTTTAAAGGTGAACCTCCATAGCTGGAGTACAACTTTCTGGCTCTATAATTTGGTATTTCTTATTTTTACTTGTACATTTTATATGATATGATCTTCTTGTACAGTGACCTGGGTTCTGACGCTTATAGAACTTCTAGAAACGAAAAGATCAACAGTCAAAATTCACTGTTCTAGCTTGTTCAAATTCCCCAACTCATTAAGAAAATATCTCGGAGCTTTATTTTTGTAGTATAAGATTTGCGTTTCCATTCATTATCATATCATTTGGACTTTATGCATTTAAAGCTGGCTTGTCCTTGACTTGAGGAAAAAAGATCAGCAGAAAAAAGGTTTAATTGGAGTTGAATTAGGAGTAGACTTGAATCTCATGTTTGTATGATTTAATAAATAAAGAAGTAATAAATGAAAAAATATATAAAAATTAAATTAATTGATAAATTTCATTAAAATAATAAAACATTCCAAATCAATTGAACTCCATACTGATCTTCAGTAAACTGTGACCACTAAGGTGATGAAAGTCATGTTGTAATCTTTAATTGTCGAATAATAATATTTCATGCATACGCATGTCTAGTTTCTCTTTAAAGATAAAAGAGAAAGTGACCCTAACACCTAGTAACTACTGCGGTTTACCAGTTTGATGTTGAATGCAGACACACATGGGTTTGTGGGGTTGATTGGTCCATTGTCCATCAGTTTCAACCAGCTGGGATGGTCCCATTTGTTAAAAATAGGTGGAAATTGTTTCATTTTTTTGTACCCTTCTTCTAAATATGGAACTTCTTGTTTTCTATTTGGTCAAAATAAGTTTTTTTGTGATTTTGACTGGAACGATGATGTAACTTTTTTTTAGGGAGAAATCCACATTATGCCACTAAGAACAACCAACCAACATAGTCAATGAAGCTCATTTGAGACCAGAGAATATCATCTGAGCTTGAATTAAACAATTATATTTTACACACACGAACTCGAGATTATGGAGAGAATTTACAAGTTCCTAATATTATCATCATATAAATATCTTGTATAACCAAATTACATAAATTGCTCCCTAGAACTTCACCAACAAAAAAACTTCACTATAAACTTCATACAGATTAAAAGACCTTTACCTTTTTCAAGGCAAGTATTTAATGCTCTCAAAAAATCTCTTAAGACACAATTCACGTCTTTGAAAAATAGCACATTAAGCTGTTTTCATTTCTCTGTGCCTTCGTTAACTTCAGACTTTCGAAGGTGAATATGAAACTAAAAAACTGAAGAAAGAAACTTCCATCAAATGGCATTATAATATGCACATAAGGTAATTCCGGTTTTTTTCTTCATTTACTAAACTGCTTCAATTGGGTGAAGCGTACAAAAATGTAAAAGCAGATTAATTGGGTCATTTACATTTTTGCCTCCGTAAAATTCTATATACAATCACACAGTTCACCCTTATCACTTATCAACAAGCAATCAATGATCTATTTGGGCATATTACCGGGGCGAAAGAAGGATTAAAAAGACACTTAATGGGTTTATATAAGAGATTTCGGCAGAGCAAACTTCAAATTTAATAAAGATGGTGTCAAGCATGAAGTTGGGCTCAAAAGAAGGTTAAAACTCAGTCAACATGATCCAAGTAAGAGATGAGATTGTTTAGCATGTTTTGAGGGAGTTCGCAAGCCTTCGGGTTAAATTTTCACTAGTAATTGAAGATGGGGGAAGCAGGGTTGTGGCGCACAAATGATGAGCTGATTTGTTTGGGATGTTTTAATTATGTTTTTAGGTTTTATTTGGGTTTTTGTGTTATTTCTCTTCCAAGTGAGTTTAGGAATGCCACTTAGGCATTTGTTTTAATTATTTCATTTTCCTAATTACCTTAGAATTGTCTATTCTTAATTATTTTATGGTTTGATTGTAAGCCATATATAAGATGGCATGAGAAAAAACTAGAAAGATGATTATTTATGCTTAATTCAATATCAATCAACATGACAATGTTTTCTCTTTGGTTATTTAAAGAACTATCGAACTTATTAGTGGATTTTTTCTTGAGATATTTGATAAGCACTTAAAAGTGTACATTTATTATGAGTTTAAATATCATTTTTACACTTTAAGTGCTA
>JANKKC010043716.1:0-13051 GCA_026225755.1 Bursera bipinnata | reverse complement strand
TAAATTTTGTATATATGTGAACATTTTTTTAATAATTGCTTCAATTTTATTTATTTTTCAAGAGAGTTAGAGAACAAATTTTAAGTGGTATATTCTTTAAAAGATAGATTAATAATTTTTTTCTTCAATGGACGGACGGATATCAAGTTGTAATGTGTTAGAGACTAACAAAATCAAATATATATAAATCTCTTGGATATAATCGTAATATCTAAATTTAGAAAATATAGTTTATTTTTTAAACACCTCATTTAATTTGGGTCATTTATCATAATTTTTCTTACGTAAACTATTTATTACATTTTTTTTAAATATATTATTTAAGAAGCGTAATGATCTTTATTTAAAGATTTGTTGATGTAAAATTATTTGCAATAAAGATGTTGACTTGCTTAAATTATATAAATCATAATTGTTATAGTTGGTAGTTGTTCACTATTTGAAAACGACAATGGTGTGTGCACGACACATTGAGAATTCATATAATGTGTGTAATATTATTAACTATAATATCTTAATGTGAATGTGGTCCAATTAGCCATGTTATAGTATCACAATTTGGATAATCCTCCGAATTTTAGCTCATCGTAGAGCAAATTTAAGAAATCCAATCATCTTGTCGTTGTAGATCACTAATGTCGTAGCGCTCGTGCATGTGTATGTTGTGTACAAAACAAACAGTTTACGACGTGGAACTTGTTTCCATATTTTGGCAACATGTTGCGTATGCTTTCCAAGTTCTTCTCATTTTCGAAACGTCATCGTCAACGAATTAAAAGTCTTGCTTTGGTGGCAATCTGGTTGCAACTCTCTCAATATTCATGGCCGCGGACATGCCACGTGAATAGCATGCACAAATTAGTATTACCAATTTTTTGTTGCTACACATATTTCGTAAACAAGTGTATTCAGTGTTGCATAATTTAAGCATTAATATAATGAAAAATTAATTATAAAATCTTTATTATCCAAAATATAATTACATGGAAGCATGATCTGCCTAGAATCTCCTGTGATAGCCCCAGATAGATTTTATAATTTATTTTCGCTGAAATATTTCTTTAAATCAGGCAACGAATCTAAACATGCCACAAGCCTGTGGAGTGGGGTCATTATCTATTAGGAGGTTAAGATAAGGTGATAATTGATCAAGTCTTTCTAAAATTTATCTGATTGATTTATTTTGTATTTTGGGACGATGGTTAACTACCATAAACAATCGGACGGCCAAGATCTTACTGTCAATAGAAGGGAAAACACATCCTATCACTGTAGGGGATCGGATCTACATCTACTCACTGGCGCTGGAGTGCAGACACCTGAGCTCCAGAAACAGTGACGACCTCTTTTTACCGTTAATTTGTTCTTTTTCGTTAACGGCGCACGTCATCTGTAACTGAAGGGGGTCTCTGCTCTGGACTTCTTTTCTTTTCTTTTATTTATTTTTTGAAATATTTTTCTGACACGTCTAAGAAAAGCTAAACGCACAACCAATAAAGAAATAATTTCCAAAACAAAACTAAAGACGAGTAGACTAGCAGTACTAAGCACAAAAGCTTCTCTAGCACTGATAACAGAGTAAAACCAACGATATCTCAACCAAGTTACCAACAGTCAGAGATATCAATATTTCCTCTCTCTATACAAGTTCCACTTCTACAAAGTTCAATTTCTCGGATTCAGCTCGGGAATGGCAGTTTACGTTCCGAGTTATTATCTCCGAGTTGTGACTCTAATGACGATATCTCCACCGTTGGATCCTCCTTCACTGGCTTATACAAATGTGTTGCGCTTATAGTGTTGCTTTCGTCTTCGGGTATTAATGTGCATTTAGGGCGCGATCTGATAACGCCGTTGATTTGTCTGAAATCTCGTAGATCTGAAGCGTTCGGTTAAACTAACGGCGTCGGTGATGTCGGTGCTCGCAGTTTTCAGTACTGCCGGTAATTTCAAATCTTCTTTTGCTTTTTCCGTTTCAAATTTGCTCTTTAATTTTAGATATGCGAGGCTGGATAAATGATAATGTCGGTTTGGTAGCTGATAAAATGCTGGGATTGGAAACTATTCAGAATGTCGGTAAACGAAAGTATGAGATTCCGATAGAAGAAAAAAAAAAGTTATCTGAGTAAAGCTAAAGAAGTGATTTTAGGCTGTGTTTGGGAAACTTTGGGAGTATAATTTTGATGTAATCTCATTTGTATAATAATTTACCAGAAAATAGGGTTTTTTTCTACTTCATTATTTGAAATGCAAACCACTTGTTTGAAATGTTGACTTCTATTCGGAAAGTTGGATTGCTTTCAGCTAACTTTTTTTTTTTTTTTGGGTTTTTGGGTCTTTATCTGATGGATTTTGTTTTTAATTCGATTTACTTTACGCGTGTGAATAATTATGATGAGAACGAAGGAAAGTAAATTGTATTGTATGTTTCATTAAGAGGAGAAAAGGTTTCATCCAATTACTTAAACAAGCTTAATAAGAGGAGTTTCTGTTTCAAGTCTCTAGTGATGCAATCTAATATTCTATTTTTCTTTCAATTTCCTTTTGCCACATATAGCAGCCAAAAGATGGATCTTATGGTTCATCGATTATTTATTTTATTTTATTTTTAAATTTTGGTTCAGTTAAAATTATCAGTAGATATTGGTTTTAGGCTGTAGAAAGATTTTCACTGACACACAGGCAAACATAATGTACTTAAATTGTCTGTGATATCTTATAGAAATTAGATTTATGTTGCATGATTCCTATTTTATTTTCCTGGTCTTGGTGGAATGAAATTGTTTTCAAACACTATTGCAGGAGTATTGAAAGAGGTTGAATATTTGTTGCCAAAAGTTTTTGTCATTTTATGTAGCGTGATTTTCATCACTGATGCCAATTTAGCTGACAATCTACTGAGAGTGCCATCATTATCTCCAACTCAAGCACCTTTGGCTGCACCACCTATTCCTGATCTGCCCCTGCCGGCCAATGTGCCACCATTTCATAGACCGCATCGAAAGCATTTCTTGCCACTAGGTGCACCAACTCATACTGTAGCACCAGCACATCCTCCTTCCAGTGGCCCCCTAGTAACAACTGGCCATCCCTCTACAAGCTCAAGTTTGTCAAAACCGTCAATGAAGAGGAGCTCATTAGTGCCATCCGGTGCTGGCTTGGCAAATATTGCCCCAGCACATTTCAGTACTGTTGCAGTTCCAACTGGTTTAGCTCAGCCACCTTTATCTCCTGACTCCTCAAGTAAGATATGTTCCTTTTATATATGTATGTAAAACTATGAATCCGCATTGAATATCTCTGGTGATACTAAACTCATATATACTAATCAAAGTTGTATTTGTGAGGGGTCCTTAGTTATTCACACGGGTATTCATTTCTTATTCTGCCAGATTGTTGCAAACCTGACACAGTGTTGAGAAGAGAGAGTCATGGTTGCCATTGTGTGTATCCTATAAAGCTTGACCTTCTCCTCTTAAATGTGTCACAAAACCCTAATTGGAATCTTTTTCTTGAAGAATTGGCATCCCAGCTCGGTTTGCGAGTTTCTCAAATTGAGCTAATCAACTTTTATGTAGTCAGCTTATCGCAATTAAACATCTCAATGGATATAACACCGCATACAGGGATCAGTTTTTCTGTCAGTGATGCAGCTGCAATAAATTCTTCTCTAGCCAAACATAAGGTTCATTTTGACAATGGGTTAGTGGGTGATTACAAACTCCTTAATCTGACCTGGTATGAACCTCCTGCACCTTCTCAGGGTAAGACATTGCTATGCGCATGTATGTTTTCCATGCTATCCTTTCAAGTATATATGGTTTTGTAGTAGTATGGTTTCTAGTATTCTTGTTATGTACAACTTTTATTTAATTGTAGCTCATGTGGGATTTGTACACACTTTTGCAATGTTATTGTTCCAAGAATAGATTATAGTATTCTTGCTATGCTTGGCCAATTGTACATACCATATGCATGGAGTCAGAGTGGGTTCCAGAATTAGTTGGTTTACTCACTACGTGAAGGTGCTACTCTATGTACCTCACTACCTGTAAAGAACTGCACTTATTTAAAGAAGACAAGTGATATGTAATTATGTATGCATACAAAGGGCTGTAAGTTTTTCTGACAAAAGCATTTATAAGAAAGAAGATCAATGGAGGTTGATTTTGAGTTCTTTGACAACGTTTTCTCTTTCCCAAAAGACCTATAAGATAATGGCCTGTATTTGGATTGAGTTAGCTTTTAAATACTGATTGTTCTCTTCAAAGATTCATACAAACCCATGATAGATCTTGGATACTCAGGATTGTCCCAGAATTATAAATTAAGCTTGAGTCATGTATGCAGTTTTAACCCACCAAAAGTTGCCAATATAGTTTATGGATTTAAAATATCCAGTAGAAATCCAACATTACCTGTTTGTAAAAACAAAGCAAAGAAAAGCAAATCAAAACAAAACAAACAAAAGGATGAGTTAAAATCCAGCTTTGGTTGAGATGTTTGGAGATGATCATGTGTCTGTTTGTGCATGAGTACATGGATGCATTAGTTTCTAAGAGCTTATATTCTTTTATGCAAGTCCTCAGTGGATAATTTTTATTTCATTATGTGAATTGTGAAGCATATTGATATAGCTTTATATCTGGCATACAGCTCCTGCTGTTGGTTCTTCACCTCTGAAGGCACCGGCATATAAAACCTCGACTACTGCATCATTTGGAGGCTCAAATAAAGGAAAACATTCAAATTTAATTCTTATACTTGGTATTGGTGGTGGCCTACTGATCATTGCTATTGTATCTGTGCTTATTATTTGTTCATGTGCATTTCGTAAAGGGAAGGGTAAAGCTTCTCCTAAAGAAACTGGTATGTATCTTAAGTTGTATGTTCATACTTATTACTGCTTCCTATTTAGTTTAATTTGTGTGCTCTATCTCCATTTTAGTTTGTTGATACTTTTAACGAAGCATTTTGTACACGAGAATTAATGGATAAAAAAGAGGGTTATCTCCTCAATGCTTTCATTGAAGATTAGTAATTAAGGCTGAAGGATTTCTAACCAATAAGTCAAAGGGTCAAATCCCCATGAAATCACTTGTTTAGCATATTTATATTTCATGAGTTTCTTAACTACTAAAGGTAGGGTATAATATTAGTCTTTATGCAAGTGAGACCAAGAACACCCTTATAAAGCAATAGCCAAAATTTTCTTGTGTCATTTTCCTTGGGAAAATTGTGGATAAGATTGATAACCTGCCAAATTCAACAGTGTAAAGTTGTAGGCAACGGCTCAACAATAACATTTATTAACAGGCTTGACATGGGGATCAAGCAAAAGTACAAGTGCAATCGCATTTTCCAATTTTTGGATTGCTTAGAAATCCTTCAACCTTTCCAGTCTTTGTTAAATTATAAACTAGGGGTTGTTTTTAGACCCTGCAATTTTGGTAACTTGGAAATTTGTAAGATATAATTATGTTCCAATTAGGTGGTTGCAAGGGGTTTGAAAGTGGGGTTTTGAACATAATCACTAAACTCACAAATTTCAAGCTCATAGGTAAAGCCCAAAAATAGTGTTTAACTCCTGAGAAAAGTGTTGCAGTCTTGAAAAAGAAAAGTCTAATGCTATCAATTCCTTCTGTTTTAAAATTCTAAGAATCACCATAAACCTCTCTTAAATTAATTAGATACCTATAGTTTCATAAATTTTGTTGGAGACCTCTCCTGTAGTGGTGATTGAGGAAAAACTATGCTGGTTGAGATTTCTCTGCATTTTAACTAAACCTCGGGATTTAAACTAAAGTATCCCTAAAAAAGGTTGATATTGCACAAGTTTGTCTTGTGTTTAAATATCTTTTCCTTTTAGGTTGAGGGGTAATCCTGTGTGAAGGAGGGTTTGCTTATGAATTATGATTAACAACAATTTCAGAACTTTTAGTTTCACCTTGTGGTTCTGAGTACTAAGTGACATGAACTCTTAAAATTTAGATTTTACAGATTTTAGTTATTTATTTTTTGGGTAGTGTTAATTTGTGCCCTAAGAGAACATGTTAAGCTCTCAAAATTTGTATAATTTTATTTATTTCAATCATTAATTTATATTAAAAAGTATATTTTTATTATAAAATCATGAAATATAGTTAAATAATTAATTTAACACAATTTTTGAAATAGATTAATGATGAAATAAATGATAATATACAAATTTTGAGGGGTTAATATGACTTTTAGGAAACATGTTAAGACTACCTTTATTTTTTTATTAAATGGTCATTTGTTATGTCATCTTCTTTTGCAGAAAAGCCAAGGACTGTGGATGCAGTTCCTGCAGTAGGATCTCTTCCCCACCCTGCCAGTAGTACACGGTTTCTCGCCTATGAAGAACTTAAAGAAGCAACAAACAACTTTGAAACTGCAAGCATATTAGGAGAGGGTGGGTTTGGCAGAGTTTTCAAGGGTGTCTTGAGTGATGGTACTGCTGTAGCAATCAAGCGGCTAACTAGTGGAGGGCAACAAGGCGATAAAGAGTTTTTGGTGGAAGTTGAGATGCTTAGCAGGTTGCATCACCGTAATCTTGTGAAACTTGTAGGTTACTATAGTAGTCGTGACTCTTCACAACACTTGCTCTGTTATGAGCTTGTTCCCAATGGAAGCTTGGAGGCTTGGCTCCATGGTAAATATATTTTCTAAATTAATGTATAAGCTGGCCTCTTAGAGTTTGATGTTATCCCTTTAACTTGAGTTAACTTGTATAAATATTGAGTTATGAGCAACGCTTAGAGAAACATAAGACATTAAATACATTTAGCATATCTCTGACAGTTGAGACACTAACCTCAGGTCCACTTGGAGTAAACTGTCCTCTGGATTGGGAAACCAGAATGAAGATTGCCCTAGATGCTGCTAGAGGACTTGCATACCTGCATGAGGACTCACAACCTTGTGTTATTCACAGAGATTTTAAGGCATCTAATATTTTGCTTGAAAACAACTTTCATGCCAAAGTTGCTGATTTTGGTCTTGCCAAACAGGCACCCGAAGGCAGGACAAATTACCTATCTACTCGTGTGATGGGCACATTTGGGTGGGTTTCATTCTATGGTCTTCTTGATCTTGATGCTTTCTTTAATGAGTCTGAGCACTAAAATCAAATGAAATTGCTTGATAGGTATGTAGCCCCCGAGTATGCTATGACTGGACATCTATTGGTAAAAAGTGATGTTTACAGCTATGGAGTTGTCCTCCTTGAGTTGCTGACTGGAAGGAAGCCTGTGGATATGTCACAGCCAGCTGGACAGGAGAACCTAGTCACTTGGGTTAGTAAACCGTGACAACTAACACCTGCATTTTATTTTTTATAAGTTGTCATCCTCTGTTATTTTGGTATTTTGCGATTACACCTCTTTGAAAATCAACTTCATCTGTTTATATATATATATATATAATAGTCTGGACAAAATCTAGAACAAGTGTGTTTTTATTTGTTTCAGGCCAGGCCAATTCTTAGAGACAAGGATCGGCTGGAAGAGCTTGCTGATCCAAGGCTTGGAGGAAAATATCCTAAGGAAGATTTTGTAAGGGTATGCACCATTGCGGCTGCTTGTGTCGCTCCCGAAGCTAGCCAAAGGCCAACTATGGGTGAAGTGGTACAGTCACTAAAAATGGTACAGCGCGTTCCAGAATATCAAGATCCTGCATTAGCCTCTTCAAATAACAGGGCCAACCTGAGACAGTCATCAACTACTTTTGATTCCGATGGGACATCTTCTATGTTCTCATCTGGTCCTTACTCTGGTCTAAGTGCCTTTGATAATGATAACATCTCAAGGACAGCAGCTTTCTCTGAAGATCTTCATGAGGGACGATAAATACTTCAGAAGTTGAGTCCCAAAAGCAAATGCTGTGAGAGAATTTCCCAAATAGAAGATTGCAGTAGGAACATTTAGAAATTTCATAGTTTTTCCAATAGTGATGGGTGGGGACAATGGTTATACTTATTGGAGAACCACTGTTCAGTTTTCCCCTAGACAGCGAAGATGGAATTTTGTATATATCCCTTGTAGCTTGTTTCATTGGATTGGCTTTCCAGGGTTTTTATTTAATTTCTTTTCTTTTAGATAGTTTTATCTTACTGTAAAATCTATGTTGTATTTCTGCCTTATTGGCTTTTGGATTTGGTTCTTCCTTTCATTTACATTTTCTTTTTTTTTTTTTTCGAGAAGTTTCTGAGCTCCACAAAGATTATGGATTTAAATTTTCAACACAAAATTTAACAATAATAGCATGATCGAAGTGGGTGTAAGCCAAATAGGTTAGTTCTGATACCATTTGTAATCAAATTATATGTAAACATTGATATTAAAATGGTAATAATTCACATTATTTTCAATTGTTTACATCCACAAGCGAAGAGATACATTTATTAAATTATAAATATATAAGAGTATATGAGATAATACACTAAATTGACGTTTGAAGAGATAAATTTATTAAATAATAAATATATAAGAGTGGAGACATATAAGAGTAGAAGATATTATATCCTATATTTACTATCATTTATTTTATGAGCCTAATATAACATAATAACTTTCTCTATCATGTAAATTCAAATCTCTTTTGAATATTTTCCCAAAATTTTATAACCCTTATATTTGGTCTCGTAACTAAATTTGATTCTCAATTACTACATTTATAGTTTTCCCGATATCTTCTATTTATAATAGAAGCCTACTAGGAGTAATACTCCTATGATTTAATAACTCTACTTTCTTATTTCTTCCACTTTTATAAAAAATCTAATCCTTAAAAAAAAAAAAAAAAAAATCAGACCAGAGTCGTTGATATCTTACTCGCTGCTATTTAGTTCATACTCTAACAGTGGTATGCTAAATTTGCACTAAAAATGCTTCCTCATTTGGCTAGTTCTAACAATACTGGTTAACCTTTCTTTTGAAATGGAGAAAAGTAGAAGCCCGGCAGAAGTAGAAGAGGTTAAACATTTGTGATTTATGCTGGTCGCACGCCCTGACTGGCCGGCGTACACGCAGTGGTTGAAGGCTAGATTTTTTGTATGCTGGAATGGTTGATTTGTTGGTCATATTCCAACACAGGGATCACTCATGTTTTGATTGCCATTATTTTTCCGAAGCTGAAATATATATCTCTACCATGTGAGAATGGAGTTTGTATGAAGTAATCAATTAATTCTAGCGATAGTCCATGGGAGAAAAGTATACTATCACTAGACAATCTTTGGCTTCATGCTACAATGTGAAATTGACCGATTTAGCGATTAGATATCGCACGAGTAGCAGCCAAAAAAGAAACCAAACTAATTGTATATTGATTCATTTTAACGGGTCAACTCTATGATCCCGAACTTTTTGCCCATAAACAGTAAAAAGCCAACCAAGTGTATGGTGCTCGCATGGCTGCCCTATTTGCATGCAGAAATAGTGGTTGGCATTTCTTTATAAGCCCACGTCTGATACCTTTCCTCTTCAGCGATCTCTCCTCTTTTGTTTCTCCTCAAAACTTAAAGAATTAAAAGAGAGAACAGAGGCAATATGGCGTTCAATAAGTCCATGGCCCTCGTTCTCGCTTTGTCTTCTATCCTCTCAGTCTATGCTGAAGCCGAGGCTCCTGCACCTGACCCTTCTGGACTAGTTGAAGCTGCCGTTGAACGTGTATGTCTAAACGTTGATTACTACCCAGAATGCATGATCCTCATCCCACCATTCCTCACCGCTGGTGCCCCTGTTGACGCCGATGCCGTTCTTCAGGCAGGTTTGAAGGCTCTCGCTGACCAACTGGGGAAGGCCATCAAGGAGGCCAGAGAACTCAGGTCCGGAACCAAAATACCTGGACTGGAAGACTATCTTAACCAATGCTTAGATCATTATGACATTGCCGTTAGATACGCTAAAAAATCATTAAACGCTGCTCTTGCTCACAAGTATGCCAAATTGGAACCCGACCTCGAGTATATTATTACAACAGCTGAAAAAAGCGACGACGCCTTCACTGGTCAACCAACGACACAACAGCAACAATTTTATAACACCAATTACAACGTGATCGCTTTGGCCAGGAACATTTTGGTCATTGCTGATTTGTTGCAAAACGTCAGCAAGAATGAGAGGAGATTCTTTAATTAGTCGTGTTGTTGTATCTCAAGTTTTAATTGTTTCATGCAACATAACAGCGTTGAGGAAAAACAACCGAGAGACAGCATTCAATAAAATATTTGAATGAAATTTTATTAAAATCATGCCCTCTATGTCTCTAACCTTATTCATTTTGCTATTGACATCTAATATTACAATTTATATAATCCATATCACCTAATGTGATAAAATATCACTAAGTAAAAAAAATAAAAAAAATGATAAATAAAAAATTAGAACAAGTGATGTGATAATTACTCCTCCCATTAGATTATGCTATATCAAATTGTAAGAAATTTGATTGTACATATATAATTATTTATTTATATATTACCCCACATCTGGTGAATAAGATTGTAATATGATATGAAATATTGAAAAACCATAACTTAGTTAATACGAAAAAAATAAAATTGTTGTCAAACATAATCAAACATAGTCATAATTTCATTTTAAGGCACTTAAGCACATAATAAAAAATTAAAAATATTTAATATTATCTTACAAAATAAACCTAGTAATAGATATATATATGAAAATAAATCCAAATCTTATCAAGTTTGGGTCACTTAATTGATGGGTGTATCATTTTTTTTGTCATAATCAATTTATTATTCGAAAAACCCTTAATCAATTCTTTTTTATATCAACGTAATTAAGCTTGCAAATGTTATTTTAATTCAATTAACTATAGTCTCACACTCTCGCGTAAAATTAGGAAATAGTAGGAGTCCGACACGTGACACGCCGCAGGGGTGCGGTATAAGAGACGAAGATACTAGCGTGTACAAGGGTGCGCAACGCATAAACCTGCGCACACACTTGCAGCATAACCGTGTGGAGAAGAGGAGGGAAATAAAAGGCAAACAAGGCAAAGGGGCAAGAGAGAGAGAGAGACAGCTCCTAAGGAGAGTAAGAATAAGAAAGAGATTGAGATCGAGTGGAGTCGAGTCGAGTCGGTGAGTCGGGGCGACCGAGTCGAAGTGACCGAATCAACAAAAAACTTAAATTCCCCACCTTAAGAAAAACAAAAAATAAAACACAGCGAAGTGTGGGTGTGGGTTTGGGTTAGGGCGTGGCACTAGAAAAAAATGGAGAACAAGAAGATAATTAGTGATCTTTCCTTTGCCTCTCTCATTCTCATCATTGTTACCTATTCTTCTCTAACCCTTACTCTTATCTCCAACTCCACTTTTTTCACATTACCCCGAACACGTCCTTATTTTCGCATATCTACCAAATCCACTCGACGCGATTCTTCTCTCTTTGTCTCTTCTCTTCTTCTTCGCCTCTTCTTTCCTCATCGACCTCCTTGTTTCTTTCACGAGCGACAAGGTAAACGAAACGAATCTTTCTCTCGGATGTGATTTTGATCGATTTTGTTTGTTGGGTTTCTCTGTTTCTGGTCATTGATGAATGCGTTTATCGGTTTGATATGCCTCGGATTGTTGGGTTCAGATTGATTTATTTCGAGGAATTGTCGGTTTGCTTTATTGAATGATTATTGGGTGCTGTAAGGTTCGGCGACTATGTTCCTAAATTAAGGATTTTGTTTTTGTTTCTTCATTATTTTACTATTATTCTGAGTTTGTTTTCGGGTTTTCCGACATGCTTTGTAATTTTGTATTCAACATTCTATTCCGTTTGAATTTCCTTGCATTTTGGAAGTTTAGACCTATTATGTGTCAATAGTGAATTTTTTATCAGCAAATTGTTCGTGTCAATGGCAATAAGTTCTGTTGATTTATCAACTTATTGTTTATTTTAACCGACTTACCCCTGGATTAAGATTGCTTTGGTTTTGTGTTTGAATCTGTCCTAAACAAGAACTCATTGTTTCTCTCTATCCTTTTCTTTTTCTTTTGATTGTAGGATTTTCAAACTTGCCCGCTACGTATTTTCTATGGTTTTGATTTGGTACTTGGTCTGAGAGGTAGCGGTAGTGGCAACGCATAATTTGGTATTGCAATGGAAGAGTTTGTTGGTTCTCGTTTTGATGGAATTAACAATGCTGTGAGGAAGAAGAGGACTCAAACTTCTCGCCGACCACGGCCAGATTCTTTTGTTGACAGTCTTGACTCAACAGCACCTTCAGATGATGTCAGCAAGGTGTCCAGTGACGAGAATCTTGGTTGTGATAGTAAAGCTAGTAGAAAAAAGTTCAATCTTAATCAATGTGTGTCCGGAATTTCTTATGCTACCGGAGCTGAAGGTGAAAAACCGCAGAAAAGGAATAAGGAAGATGGTGGATTTAACAGTTTTTACAATAATGAACCGGGTCGAAGTGGTTATAACAACAAACGCTCTAGTGAAGGTGTCCTTGCTCCAGCCAATTGGAGAAGGAATGGTGAAAGCCATAGTTCGGGGCAGTCGGGAGTAAATTTTGACAGTTCGGGAAATGAGAGTAAGGTGAAAAAAGTCAAGCTGAAGGTCGGGGGTGTCACACGTACTATTCATGCCAACTCCACCGCCAATGGTGCACCAGGGGTTGGGTCTTCTAAGGGTTCCCATTCACCAGATGACTCCAGGACGTGGATGAAGCATAACCTTCAGGTATATATAATCGTTGCTTCTTGTTTGTTGAGTAGAAATGCGGTAGCCTTACATCTTTTTTTTTTTGGTCATAATATAGGTTTTACTCTTTTGTTGTCTCCTGAATATTTTAGCTGTTGGTTTTAAGTGAGAATCACATACCCTAAGTTTATTGGGGACTATTATTTTTAGAGAATCCTTTGTCAAGTTTTTTCAAGAATTTCCAGTTTTAGAATTTTGTGTGGGGAAAGGCTGATTATTGATTTTTAATTTGATCCTTGGGACAGATGGTGACATTAATTTGTGACATTCACATGTGGGATATATATATATATATATATATATAT
>JANKKC010043715.1:0-13050 GCA_026225755.1 Bursera bipinnata | reverse complement strand
CTCAATAAACTCGAAGACATTGATTAAGCATCATGCCATTCCTTGTTTCTGGTGTTAGGTTTTACTTTTAAAGTGACTTGTACTCGTTAACCAATTATGTAAAAAGTCTTAGGCGTACACTTCCTTTCTTTATTTAATTAAAGACAAAAAACAAAAAAGAAATTCCGTATTTGAACTCATGTACCATGTATGTAAGAGTTAATTAATCTCATAAAAGAATCGAATTCTTACTAAACACAAAATTTTATCAATTTTGAGACGCAAGTTGAAAGGGAAAAAAAATATATCTATTGTCCATGGCAGAGAAGGATGAACCAATTATATAAGAGGGTCCTTTATGGCTAATGTGGCTTCTCCACTTCCAATTTACCATACCTATGAAAATCTCTTATTAATTGTTCTGAAATTTCTAGGAAGAAAATGATGATCATCTAAAAGGTGAATACTATAATTGCTCTCTGTTGCTCTTTTGGTCATGAAAACTCTGTAAGTTTCGATCATGGGCCTTGCCACACTCTCATCTTGCAAGAAAGGACGCTATTAATCTAGTCTTTTTTTTTATCATTACCTTCTCATATATTTTCTCTTTTAATTAAGCGTACTTAGCTTGGGTTTGAGGTTCTAATTAGCTTTGAGACTTTTTTTGACCTTGCCTCACAAAGAAAGAATAATCTGGGTTGTTAGAAGTCTTGAAGAGACGCTGTCTCAGTCTCAGACATGGCTTGCCAAATTTAATACAAATCACCACCCACTTCAACTTATTTCACGTCTTGCGATTTCCAATAAACAACCTGAGAGAACAATGAAATTTAGTTTACTAACAAGAAAAGTGATTTTTAATTTGTTTATAAGTTTACACGGCTAAAATTGACAGAGATAACGCCCATATAATTGCTGAATGTCTAATTTGTTTTCACATAAAGTGTTTCCAGTACGTTATATAAAAATTAAAGGAGCATATATAGAAAAAACAAAGGTCAAAGTCACCACTAACTTTAAGGTCTTTTCCCCACTTCTTCCTTCTCCCTTGTTTCATCCTCTTGAAAGGGCTCGGCTTTCATAGTTTCAGCACAGCCTTCAGCTAGTCCACGCTCGCAATTAACAAAAATTCAGAAATTCAATAATCAGCGATCCCTTTCTTTGCAAAGCCATCAACTTCTTTTATCAAATTCTTCACCAAGTAGACTTTTCTTCTGGGTTTACCTGTACGACACAGTTGCTTAGATGATGCCTTTAATTGGTTGTTTTGGTACTATCAACTATCAGGTCCGAAGACCTGAGCTGGTTTTAGTCTACAGCTATTGCAGCCGAAGCAACTCAACTAGCCGGTAAGCTTTCCATTGGGTTTTGGGAGCTCGTTTGATCAGAGCCGAAATCTAATGCCCGAGACCTGCCCCAGTTGTTGAACCGAAAGTCCAAATCTGGATTTACTTATGAGAAAATAAAAAATAAAAGAGATAAAACAAGATTATAATTGCAGTTTTGCTGGATTATTTTTAGTATATTATATTCTCCTAAAAGGGGTATAAATGAAAATTTTTAGATACCACATTACTACTTATTTTATTTATTTATTTATTTTTTTAAACTGCAATTCATCTCCTTAACGGAGTAATTGATTTTCTCAGAAAACATTTAAAAAATTTTACCTTTTCTAAAGATCGTGTTTCCCAGAAGAGTTAACTACTAAAGATTTCACATGAAAAATTGAAACTTTTCATAACTTAAAGTCTGACCATGATTGCTTTGTTCATTCACAAAATTTCATCTGTCAATTCATATATCAGTTAACAAGCTGCTCAGAGCCAACAAAAATCAGCGGCTGTGTGAACAAGATAATCTGCACAATGAGCACTAATGCATAATCGTGATCCTCAGTAGATACACAAATAGAGAGACCATGAATAATGTGCCTGCGTTTGCATAACGCCTTGGTGTCTCTGTCTATGGATATCTTGAATCTTCGATTCTTCATTCTGTTTTTATGAAACTTCTTATCTTCGAATTTTTTTTTTCGTGGTGGCTCTCAATCAAACTGTACAAAAGCTTTTCTGGGTTCATTATTCGCCATGGGAGGCCTCCCTTTCTTCATGGTAGGGGCTTAGATATTAATTGGGTCATCTTTGATTTTGTGAATGGGTAACGACAAGCACAATCCTCGAGAATTCAATTTGCCAGATTGAAGAATTGCAGAAACCAATTAAGTACAATGAGAAACCCAACTGGCAAAGGGTCAAAAACTGCTACAATATCACAGAAGCAACAAGAACAAAGAGAAACTTTTTGGACAAACATGAAAGTAATTTGGATGAAAGTTTCAAGAAGTATTTACAGTTTGGCATGCTATGGAGCATTTGGGATAGGGAACACATCACTAATCTTTTTGGCATCTATTGCTTTAGGTCATGTTTTGACTATATTTCCAGAGCCACCAGCATTATGCATTGCAGGACTGCAAGGAGGCCTCAGAGGAAGTGCAAACAGAATAACCGAAGCGGACTACGGCTTCATACATCATTTTCTTGACCAACTTCCTCTTCGGTGGAACAACACTTGCATTATTTGGCTTGAACATTTGCCCTGCCTTGGCCTTGGCCCGTTTCTCAGATGTGTTTATGATTTCTTCTGCAACTACAGTTACTATTTGGAGACAGAAGCTGGCTCTGTGAGTGTAAATGAGTTTTGTTTTGCTTTCCTTCGAAGGATGAATGGGTCAAGTTGTGAGCTGAGCTTTGGTGAGTTGTTTATGTGATTGTTGGTAAGTTCTTGAGATAGAGCAATGTGGGAATCAAGCATTCTACAGAGCGGGACAGGACACGTATACAAGAGAGCAAAAATCGCTAGCTCATTACAAGTTAAACCATCAAAATCAAAAGGGTAGTGCGCTTTAATTATAGCTGAAGTGGGCACATGAAATTGACTAATGATTCATGAATTAGCAAGTACAAGTTGGAATACAATGAACAAAAACAATTCTTTTTCAAAAAATAAGGAAAGATCGAATGGAAGAATATGCCCCTTCAGCGAACATAAGAACAAATCAAATGCAAAATTTGCATATGAGAATAAGCATTTTCAGGTTTCTAACACCAAGTTTCTACTTCAAATCAACAATAATGCACATAATCTCAAAGCTCAGCGAACTAGAGAGTACACGTTAAGCATCATGACTTGTTTTCCAAGTATGTAAAATTCCAAAGTTGAGAGTACCGATCGGAAGCATCTTTTCTTTGCCATACTTAGCGATTAAGATCTTTCTGTTGTTATTCACATTTCGTGCGGTCATGGGCCTTTTACTGGAAATTAACTATAGAATCAGATGCTGTTTTAATCACAAGTTATATTCAATGTTTCCATCCTTTCACATCTTTTAAAAGAGCCAAAGGATTAATTCAACTCCCTGAGTTTTGGCTTTACCACCAAATCCCGTGACATTTCATAAATATACAATAACCCCCTCATTGTTAACTCTGAGACGTTAAATTAAATGTGGTAAGGGCAAAATGGGAAATACAAATACATTAAATTTATTAAATATTGTAATAAAAATCAATGGAAGGTCGCACACCTCTTAACACCCAGGTCCCAAGCTAAGGAGAGAAGAGCTTTAAGCCTTCCAGTTGCAGAGACAAAGCCGGGCCGGTTGGGTAAAGAAGAAATCTAACCATCTCTCTCCTTCTCCTCCAATAACCTCCCGCAACCTCCTCTGCACTTCCCATTCAAGCAATTTTTATCACTCTCAAGCCATGTTGTTCCAATGGCCCCCGATTTAACACCACAAACTCATGAAAATTTCAATCTTGATTCGGTTCTAAGTGTTTGAGTTGTTTGTCTTTTAACTTCTACAATAATTGTTGTTCGGTTTTTGGTAAATTATTCAATTGTGGGGTCCAAGACTTTAAACGGGTTTAGTGGGGAGGAGGGTTTTGGCAAATGGTGTGGCAGCGTCGCTGTTGGGTGTGGAGAAGGGCGGTGCTGAGAAGGTGACATGGTGGTGTATGGGAAGGAAGAACTAATTGTATATTACATAACGGGGTTTGTTTGAGACAAACCTCAGGGGGTTTATTGTAATTAACCCAAAAGCCAAATTTTGTTGCCCTTTCATATTCATCTTTTCGTGTTATAACCGTTTATGGCTTTGTGTCTTTTGACTCTTTTGTGAAAGACAAATCTTGATTGATAAAAGAGACCATGGCCACCTCACTTCATGACTTGAAATTCCCTTAAATTCCCAAAATTATACAACTTTCCAAACATGAAATGAAATAACAGTCAAATCAAAATGTGATTTCTAATTTTGCGTGAGGGTTTTACAAGACTAAAATGGGCAAACAAAAAGTTCAAATTTTGAGGCCTTGCAGTTGCAGTTGTAGACGGCCAGACTCCACTATATTTTTCACAGTAATAATCTATGCTCTACAAACCTAACTGACCATCGTATATGTTTTATTATTTTACCTTTTATTTTCGTTGATGCCAAATCTCTGGCCAGTGCTACATTGCTATCTGTTTTGGAACAGTCTCTGAAGTATCGGATTAGTATTCTTGGCCTCTGAATAGTGTGCTTGAGAGAGTCCTTTAACTGGAACAGTGGTTTGGAAAGGATGGCCTTGTGTGATGGATGCTCTTCCTGCAAAAACCCTCATATGCTTAAATCAGAACTTGATAACCAAAATTCTCCAGAGAAAGAGACCCAATCACCAAAGGACTAAAGAGAGAGTAATGTAAAATGTGTACCTTCACCTTGACTAGAGAAGGAAAAAAGTTATACCTGACCTGTCTACAATAGTAAGTTGATGTTATTAAAAAAAACTATATATAGACCTATGGGCCAGGGCGAGACCCAAACCTAATAAACCCTCCCGCAAGTTTAGCCTAACCTGGCTTGTAACTATTTACATTCGGCCTGTTTGGTGTGCCAAAAATGGATCCGATTTAGCCTTATCCGATCTTTTCTCCTCTTTAACCGTGGTGGTGGACAGCTAATATAGATTCGAGGTCCACCTTGAGGCCCATATGTGCGGGAGCCGCAGTGGAGCACTTACCGCACCTATTAAAAAGGTTTTGTTTCGAGGCAATCGCCCTAGTGTGCTTGTGCGTAAGGTAGCTCGAAACAGCAATTCTAGCTAGCTACCTGTCTTGATTGCCCTTGGTTGTAAGGGCGAGGTTATGATCCTGTTGAGGGCGAGCATAACAATTTTCTATTTCTTGGTTAAAGACAGCCATGTGGCTCAATCTCATCACCATGAAGTTGAGTTTAGACGAAATAGATATATTTGAAGATGGTAAATTACTGTCGCACAACGTGTGCCAACAGGTCATGAGCAATTGAATTCTTAACTTTGAGATGGTACAACTAACAAAACCACCCAAAATCCAGAGCATCTTTTCAGAATATTCTAGTAAGTTGCTTAGCGCAGTGTTTTATGAGCGACCATAATTAAAATATGTAATTGCTCTTTTTGAAAAGTGGATAAAGTAGTGTTTAGTGTAAAGCCAAGTACTTATCTGACTACAGCACTGAAACTTGTAGTTGAAACACCATAGTTTAAAGTCTACCAGAAAACTTCTCCACAAGCTTCAACTTTTCTTCACACTTCTATCTTTATCCTCTTGTTAGCGCCAGCTATCATAATTTTAGCAACCCTTTTAGCTAGCGCTTCCTCTCCTCTTATCAAAATTTCAAAAATTTAATCATAAGCGATTCCCTTCTCTGCAAAACCATCAACTTCCTCACAAAAATAGACCCTTTTGCCGGATTTTCTCTGCGATCTAAGTCAATTTCGTGACATCTGTAATTAGCTGTCATGGACTATCACCTCTCGGCGAATCTGAACTGTGAAGACTTGAGCTGGTTCAAGTCAACAGCTTTGGAGGCGAAGCAGTGACAGCCAAGCCAACCCAAGCCAACTTTCAAGGGGGTTATTGGAGCTGGTTTGATCAGAGCCCAAATCCACTGCCTAAGACCGTGTCCGAGTTCTTGACCTGTTAGCCCAAAGATTGCCACGTATGTTCTTTTTATTTGTTTATTTACCATTCATTTTCCTTTACCTGGATTTAAAATTTTTTTACCAACTTTTTAAGAGAAAAGAGTAAAAACAGAATTGAAGATCAGATTGTATATAAATTTTTCTAAAGATTGTGAATAGATTCAGAAAAAGAGAAGAAATCCTTTGAAAAAAAAAAAATCACGATTGTTTTGTTCATTCAATCTTGTTCATAGACCAGTTAACCAACTGTTCAGTCCCACTAAAAAAAATAAATTTACCTAATTGTTGAATTTTATTTCTTCTTTTGTTTTGTTTTTTTTTTTTTTTGAAAACCTTGCATCATCTTGATCATCAGAACATTGACAAATTGAGAAAGATGATTGCGCAAGGCACTGATGAGGCGTCTGTGTCTCTGCTCTGGGCACGGATTGCAAAAACTCTCTCATTAGAGTATCATGATTCTTTAAATCTCCATATATGGGTTTAAGCTTTCATGAGAAGTTTGTGATCTTTTCTTCTCTTCGGTGGTCGTTTTGGGATGAAACATATGCATAACTTATTCATTTAAAATATGAATCGCCATGAGCCCTCTGTTGGGCCTTAAATTTATTGTGTCATCTTTGATTCTGTAAAAAACAAACCTCTGCAAATTGCTAAAAGCAAGCATGATCCTCAACAAATATCAAGATAAAATAAAGCAATCATGAACAAAAGTGTACAGAAATCAAGACTTAAATAATCATTAAACCCAACTCATTAATTACATAGATCATCAAAAACAAGGAGAGGAAGGTTGGGTTGTTAACGGAACGGAACCTTACACTTCTAGGTGTTTGACAGGTGGGTCTCCGAGGATGTTGAGGCGCCGGAGGAGCAAAGTGAAGCCACAAACTCGACAAGCAGCTCAAACATCATACGCTTCACAAGTCTTCTCTTTGGTGGGATCACACTTGCCTTCTTTGTCTTGAACCAGGGCTGAACCTCGTCCTCGTTTGATGTCACCTGAGAAACCATTTTTTGTGCTTTTTTGTTGCGGATTGCTGCTTCAACAGGATTCACCTTCACTGCCATATCTGCTCTCCTCTTCTCCTTGAGTGTTGGACTTGTACACTTTCAAAAGCTAACTACTGACTCTATCTTGGGCTGTGTTTTGACTGAATTATGGAGAGCAGGGCGGGCTCAGCCGTGAATATATAGACGTCAAAATAATTTAATTTTTATTTTAATTTCTCCATAGCTGCAAACTTGTATGCCAAGGATCCAATGGTGTAGGACTCATTTTTTTGACACGTGCTTGCTAAGCATATTGGATTAGATTCCAAGTTGGTGATACGCAGATTAAATTCAAGTGTATGATATGTGCAGGACTTTACTTCCAATTACCTGTTTTGTCTCTATCCGGCATGTATATTTTATCTTGAACGAAGTCGGCACTTAGGGAAGTAAAACCAAATTAGAAAAGCAAATTCAGGAAATGAATTAGCTTTAGTGCTCTTTTCCAGCTGGGAATTAATCTTAGAAGGTTGAAATTTGAGGCACTTTGCTCTGTTAGAGGGAGAAGATTTGGGTTTCTGATTGGTTTGGGGCAGCCTGGCAGAAGTTAATATGGTAAGTTTTCTCTTCTAGGTGGAGTGTAGGCTTCACAGAAAATTGTAAATTATTATATGTTCTTATAAATCTTAGCTTTCCCATGGTGTTAGATTTTGTTTTTACCAAGCAACCCGGAAGGAAAAAGGTTTATGCTTTAACTTCACTATCACCTCGCTGCTGGCTGGCTGGCTGGCTCCCATCACTGGATATACTGTGCCGCTTTCAACCTTATCCTTCTTCCAAAATTTTAGCTATAGCTAGAGCCTATAGTTACTGAAGTTGCTTTAACCTTTGTCAGTCTTTCCTTCCTGACTCCATCTGTAAAGCCAAGTGTTGTTTCCGTTTCCAATTTGTCCAAGTTTCTCTTTTGACTGTCAACTGCTTTCATTCTCGTTGCCTTGGTAATGTCCAGCCAGGATTCTATTATTGACTTAACACAATTTATTTTCAAGATATTGAGGATTTTGATGGCTTAGTTAAAGTTAAATCTTTTTAATTATTAAATATACATTCATCACAACTGATGATATTCTTATTCACCAACGTGTATGCTTTTGATTTGCTTTTTACTTCAAATAAGAAGTTAAATTTTCAAGTCAAATTTGGACAAAATACTATTTTAGAGATTTTTCAAGGGTAAATGATCTTCAATTCGGTAAGATAATAATAATTATAATAATAAAATTTGAGTTTGAAACGAGATTCCCGAAGTACCCAAAAAAAAAAAGTCTTTAAAATATTAACACAATTAACAACATGCATTTTCAACATTTCTGGCAATGATAGCTTTGTTCAGAATCTATAATTTAGTTTTTTCCTAGTCAACATCGCAGTTTTGACAGTAGTGGTAAGCCAAGGTCAGAAAATTTTATTGGATTAATTTTAAGTAGAAAGAAAAGCTTGTTCCGTCTATTCATTAGAGTCAAATTTAGGAGTTAGTTATAATAATGTAACTTTCATCATAATATTATCTAATTATACTAATTTGAGGCTGTGGGAAAAAATTGGACAGACTTCATCACCAATTCACCATCCTGACAACATTTAAAGTGACCATCCTTTTCTGCTGGTTACATTTACAAATGAAGTAATTGTCTTTGTTCTTGAATTGGATTTCAAAAGACAATCAATCTAAAAGTGTCTCGAAAGAGCAAAGACAGTAACACTTTCAGGTGCTGTCATTTTCTGGGTTTTGTGTAAAATTAACCCAGGCGTCAATTTTACATATATGCCCATGGGCCTAGGCAGGTAGGGGCTCGGCAAGCCCAGCCCAGAACCATATTTTCAGAAATAGCTCATATTTATATCAATGTAAATTTACTGCCCAATATTTTTCTTATTGATCAAACAATTCTTTAGATTAAGAATCTGAATTTGATGAAGGCTTTTTGCCCTTCAACTTATGGGGTGTATTTAGTGTGGGAGCTGAATTGAATCAAACTCTAGTTGAACTTGAAAATTCCTGTCTTGTGTCGGGGAAAAAGATAAAGAATGGTAAACTAATCACTGGAGACATTTTAAAGATCATTTCGTGACAACACCACCCACTTTGCCGTTGAAAGAAAAAGGTAAAGTCACCACCAAACTTGAACTTTCATTCATACTTCTTTCTTTCTTTATCCTCTTTGATTACTTGATACAAAGTGGCCAGCTTTCAATAATTTCAGAAACCCTTTCTCGATTAACAAATTGCAGAAACCTATAATCATCAGCGATCCACTTCTCTGCAAAATTCCATACAAAAGAAGACCCTTTTACTGGTTTTCGTATTCGATCGGAGTCCCTTACACTACGCCTGTAAACTGCTCTTTGATTTTGTACCATCGCCTCTCGCGTCTCCATGAATCTGAGCTGCGAAGACCTGAGTGGGTTCAAGTCAACGGCTTTGGAGCCGATCAAGCTTTCAAGCCGGCTATTGAAGCCCGTATCCAAATCCATTTCCCAGCTTCTGACCCGAAAGTCAAAAGAATGCCAGGTTACGTTTGTTTTTATTTTTTATTTTATATTTTAATTGACTTCTTTCTCTCTCTACCTGGATTTATGTTCTCGCCAACTTTTTAAGAGAAAATAAGTAAATAAATAAATAATAGAACTTATATAGATTTTTTAAAAGATTTTAGATTAAATTGGATTCAAAATTTTTCAAAAGAGATTATTCTAAATTAAAAAAAAAATCAGAATTGTTTTGTTCATTCACGTTATCACAAACTCATAGTCATAGATCAATTATGGAGCTCATGAGTCCTCACAGAAGATATCACCGGCGCAGTGAAAGTGATAATCTGAATAATTACCTAGTCGTTTACTTCCCTGTCTTTGATTTTTTTGATGAAAATAATGCATCATCATGATCATCACAACATGGACGAATAGAGAAAACCCCTGGGAAATGTATCTGCATTTACATAGGAACAGGCTTCGCACAGTTTCCACTTGTAAGAATCAGACCATCAAGGGTCTTTGAAATGGGTTTAAGCTTATGAAAAATCTTATCTTTCGCCTCTTTCTAGGAAATATATAGCAGAAGCGTATCTGGGTTCATTTAAACAATCAAAAGAATCGCCATGTATTGTGGCTCCCCTGTTTCTTGGTGGTGGGGGCTTAATAAACAATAAGATCGTCATGGGGATTGGGGCCTTCATTTCTTATGGTGGGGGCTTGAATTGGTTGGATCATCTTTGGTGTTGTTTAATTTGGTGACAAAATTTAAAATCCTCAAGAGGCAAGAACAACCACAAAATGCAGAAATTGAGTAACTATGAGAAACCCAGAAAAAGAAAATAATAACTAATCATTAAAAACAAACTCTCAATAAATGAGCTATAATTACATCGTACAGAGCAACTGCAACAAGGATAAAAAGAGATTGGGGTTATCAGGAATATTGGAACTCATCCTTACTCTTACGGGTTTTTGACAGTTTGTTCTTCCCAGATGTGGAGGCACCAGAGGAACAAAGAGAAGCTGCGAAATTGACAAGGAGATCAAACATCATTCGCTTCACAAGTCTTCTCTCCGGTGGGATAACGCTTGCCTTCTTTGTCTTGTGCCACGGCTGAGTATCGGCCTTGCAGATCGCGTCCTCATTTGGGGTCAGCTGAGCCACCATTCTTATCCCTGTTTTGGCCGAGACGGATTCTTCGACGGAGTTCACCTTCACAGCCATCTCGGCGCTTCTCCTGTGAGTGTTGCACTAGTAAACTTGCAAATTTTGCCTTTTTATTATTTGTTTAGAGTAATTAATAGCCAATGGAGGAAAGCTTGTGAACCAAGAATTCAACAGGAACTTCCTCGGGTGACATGTGCCTGCTTATTCATTTCAGATTAGGATCCACACGTGGCTCTAAGAACAGTATATGTATGCATGACGCTATGCATATTATACCTATTTCGTCACTTTCTATTTTTTCTTGCGTAGACTCGGCACCCACTTGGTAGTAAGCCAAATGAGAAAAGCAAAGTCTGAACATGAATGGACTTTAGAGCGTTAGATATAGAAAACAAAAAAAAATTAAAAAAAAAATTCCAATTGAAAGTCATATTTCAGAAGAATTTGTTGGCATTAGAGACACTTGATTTGACTGCCTTATGAAAGGGAGAACATATAGGTTCTGATGGGTTGGGGCATCCTGCAGAAGTGAAAATGGCAAAGTTTCTCATCTCTGGGTGAAGCATACATTTCAAAGAAAAATTGCAAACTTACATGCTATTTTGGATCATTCTCTTTTCCATAATGTTAAATTTTGTTCTTAACAGGTACCCAAAAGGAAAAAAAATTTCTGCTCTTACCTGGCTTTCGTGATCAATTGGATAAAAATATGAGACTCTTTCCTCGTTAACTTTTGTTTTTTATAAGTTTAGGTGGAGCCTGTAGATGTGAGAGTTGCTTTACCATCATCTTTTGCTCTTTTGTTTCCACCCGTAAAGATAAGTCTAAACTGTTTTTCATTTTCCAACCTATATGTACATTACTAAATTGACCGATGTTTACTCATTTGACTACAACTGCATGCTTTCTGCCTTGCCAACATCCAGCCAGAATTCATTCACACTTATATCCAATCTCAATTATAATGAAGATGATCATCCCTATATAGTTTACTTTAATATATATTTACTAGCAGGCCAAATATCAAAATAAGATTAAAAGGGTTGCAAAGAAAACTTTTTTCAAGGATTAGTTGAAGAATTTTGGCATGAAATTTGAGTTATTTATAACACCCAAAAGATATATATACCCAAAAAACAAAAACAAAAATTAATTTCTTAAAAATAATAACAGAATATGCTTTTCATCTTTGTTATTTTCAAAATAATCTTTTTACAAGATGATTTTACAGAATAACCTCAGACAAAGAATTAATGTTCTTTAAATAGTTTACTATGAGTCAATAATTATTTCACTTCAACCTAAGCGGTCATAGAAGTCATGTAAGAAGTTTCTCTCATGCAAATTTGGGCCTCACATGGGGCGAGCACCTTTTTTTTTTCAATTATTGTCCAAGTCTTCTGACCTAGTAAACCAACCACTCCAGTCCAGTCTTGGAGGAGATTGGCAGAATAATTAAATGTTCTACCAATGGCGGACAAGATTTCCGGGTACAGCCCTTGTATATAGGATAAGAAATTTGTCAGAATTTCAAACTTTGCAGCCAAATTTTCAAAATGTATTTCTTTATTTTATTTATATCCATGTCGAGCCTACAGTTACAGTGGAAAGAAAAATTCGTTACGGCAATCAATTTAGAGACAGATTTGGCCGTCACCACCATCATGACTGTTATGACCATCTTCTTCTACTAGTTACAGATGGAATAAACTGTCCTTCCCCTGTAATTGGATTCTAAAGTCAATCCGAACTGACAAAAGAAAATGACAATACACTTTCGGCTCTGCCATTTTCTGGGTTTGACCTAATTTAACTCATATGTCATGTAATATTCTTAATAAAACATCTCTACGATTCTTGTGAAAAGAATTTGAATTTGATGATAAGTTTCACTCCAATTAAAAAAAAAAAAAAAAAAAACTATGATCGAATTAGAAATTTTTTGTAAATCCCAATCGTGAAACAGTTGAATAGAAGAATATACTAAATATGAGAACTTTGTATAAACTGATTTTGTCATGATATCAATATAAAGAAATTCATTTAATATATGCTGTTGGATAGAAAGAGCCTTCTCTCCAATCAATTTCTCATAGCAAAAACTCCTTGGTAGCTCCTTCTTCCGTGACTGCTTCTCACGCCACAAAATAAACTAAGTTAGAGAGTAAAATCGGTGTGTCACCGATGTTAGCATCTAAAGCTTAAGTTAAAGACGTAGGTGACAAGATATCAAGTCTCACACCACCTGGTAGCCAAACTATAAGTTGTCTTATATTGAGAATAAAGGAGATTAATTGAGAAACGCAACACAAGAATTTACGTGATAAAAGAATTAATACTATATGAAAAATTGTTACAATC
>JANKKC010043714.1:0-13038 GCA_026225755.1 Bursera bipinnata | reverse complement strand
AGCCAATTCTTCACAAAAACTGCCAAGCAGGCCTAGGAAAATCTCACCACGACATATGCCAATAAATCAAGAACCATTGCCGATGAGCTTGCACCGGCTGGATCTCCTCTTAGTGATGATGAAATAGTGATTAAAATTCTTACAGGACTTGGATCTGAGTACAAAGAGATTAGTGTTGCTATACGTGCCCATGACACCCAAATCACATATGAGGAGTTATTTGATAAACTTGTTAACCATGAAATCTTCTTAAAACATGCAGCCAACAAGAAGGAACCTATCCACAGCACAGCACAATACAATCAGCGTTTCAACAATGCCAACAAATCCAAAGGAGGCAACTACAACAACAATAATAACATTATAAACAAGAAATATTTTTCCCATAATGGTGGCCAGCAAAGAACCAACAATCCGCAAGGGCACTATAATCCAGGCAACCGTGGCTTCAATCCGTATTGGTGCCCATCTTACTCAAACCTCAATGGAGATAAATCCAATGTCAGATCTGTGACAAATTTGGTCACTCAGCTTTTTCTTTTTTTTTTTTTCCTTAACTTCCCCAATGAATGGAGCTAGATTCGGTTTAATGTTACAATATTTAATAAAGAAATGAAGATCATTGTCGCTTTGGAAAATCATAAGTGAGGATTGTTTCAAGCCTTTGTACAAAAATATCGTCGTCAACTTCATAATAGATGTTTCTCATTCATAACCAAGTTTTGTTCACAACAATTCTATCAGTTTATCCTATCCAATATCCTTTAAGATTGCCAATCCCTTAATGTAACCACCATTATACATAAGCTCACTATTTGCTTGCTTCTTCCAATGTCCACCATGATTCACAATAATGCAAACCTTGTTCATTATTCTGTAAATCCAAACGCAAAATTTGAGATTATATAACAAACCATTTGACATAAGGAAATTATAAGAAATGTCGAGCTAAAATGAAATTCTAGATTGTAGATAGTATGCCTGCACGGTCTTGCGCTCCAAACCATATAGTCTTGTGCTGTGTAGACGGCACCACCGTGAGAGCGGGCAATCCATTTTCCTGCAACTACGAACCAATCTCCTGCAAATGACTCAAATATTCCCAAATCGTGCAACAACTCATTCTAACTTCTATCAATTTTATCAGTTTTCAGACGCTCACAATATCCTTTCTAAATCTAGATTGATCCAAATCAAGAATAATTTGCTACTTATGAAGTTGAAGGGTTGACGAGTTTATATATAAGGAGGGGTTTTCAGTTCGTTTAGGTGTAAGTCGATAGAAAAATCATAAAAAGTGAGGTGTTAGATATTTTTTAAATTTGACCCTCAATTTTGGACATTTCTTATACTTTCCAACCTGGGAGGCAGCCATAAAAAATTAGTCGGTTAAAATAATGAGAAATTGTTACATGGTTTTGAAACTACTCAATGTTACCTTGAGTAAGTTAAAAAAGTAGACATGGAAAGACATTGTTTTATGTTGACCGTAACGAGCCGTTAGATTTTGACTGTATACTTATTTACTGTAAGGCTGAGCTCATGATAAAAGGAGTTGCCCCATTGAAGCTTTGAAAGCGGTAGCTGGAGGTTTCGGTGATCGAATAACTGATTGAATATAATGATTTGCGGTAGGATAAGTTATTACCATGAGCTTTTGTCGTATATAATCCTTCATAAAAGTAAAGTTTATCAATCTTTAAATGTTACATTTCTCTAACAAATTTCAAGAAATCTATAAAGAAGAAAAAAAAAAATCGCTTTCTCAGCTTTACGCACAAAAACGCATAAGCGGATAGCCTACTTACTGGGTTAATTAAAAATCTGTAGCAACAGCAAAAATTCGCATTTTGTTAAATCTTTAGCCAAAGGGGGCAGGAATTGCAGAGAGAGGGACATGCATCAACTCATCATGAAGCCTGATACTTTTCCTTCACAGCTAAGGCTGCTGCTCTATACCATGAAGCTGCAGCCATGGCACCCGGATCTGGAACTGATGCAAGGATCTTCTCGGATATGTAGGTTGAACGGCCAGCCTGAGTCAGCTATCAGTTAGTTTTCGAAAAAATACATAAAAATGCAAAAGAGAACCAGAAACATAAATATGTGGGGAAGATCTGTAAGAATATCACCTGTGCCTGCATGTTTTTCGTTGATTCAGCTCCAGACATTGATGCTTCGGATGATAGAACAAAGGCAGTGGAAGGATCAACCCCAGCATTTAACCTCTGTTTGCATTATAAAATGTGAGGACAAAGTGAGATAGCAAATCAGCTACAAACGCAAAGGATAGTTTAAGGTTATCATCAATTGACCTCTTGAAGAACTGTTGCTGCTGGAATCAGGGCATCTAACATTGTGCGGTATCCAGCAGTTGCTCCACCATATTTACTGACAGCAGAAATGGCAGCTTCAAGGGCTTCAGCCCCTGAATTCAAAGAGTTGTTAGTCATGGTAGGCTGGCATTAGAACTTAAAATCATGAGGAAAATTATCTCACATTGTTTTGATGTGACAATTGACTGGGTCTGGTTGTCTGCTCTAAGCCGTGCATAAGCCGCCTTGCAAAATATATCATATCTGTTACAGATAAAAGGAAACACATACATGGATTAAGTTTACATGAGCAAAACTTATTATTCTAAGATATAATGTTAAAGCATAACCAATACAGAGTAAGAGAAGATACAAGATTCCACTTGTTCCACCCATAACTCTTCTAATAGATGCTCCAATTTCATTCACTGTTTCTGCAGCATCGTTCAAAGGATAACTGGGAACATAAAAGGATGATTCATCAATTATGCCCAGGAAAGGAAAACAACAAAACTTTATATAGTAAACATCAAAGTGCCATCATTCATCATTTGTCTCTTTCTAAATCATAAACAGAAGAAAATTTCAAGAGATATCTTGAATATACACTTACACTTACACTTCAAAAAATTAAAAGATTAAAAATAAATAGAAGTCTATCATAAAACTCCAATGACTTATGCTAACAGTTCACGTTTCCATACTAACATGACTGAGGCAGTCTCAAGGAGTAGGTCTTTCAAATTGAAGTTAGCTCGATATAGTTGTGGAACAAGAAACTAGCTGATTTTGAAATAAGAAGATTCAAGATGGTAGGTACTATTTCCAAGGCTAAAATTGAAGTTTCTGAGAGGAGCCTCAGCTATCAACAACTTGTTGCAAGAATGCTGATGACGGTAAACACACATTCAACAATCAATCTTAACCATCTAAAAGCCAAGAACTGCCTCCAATGTGGCTTTTTCACTATTTTCAGCCAGAAATAATACCATCACCATCTTCTATCCCACTGCTAATTTTGCAGTCAAAGATCCAGCAATAAAAGAAATATAAGCAATTTCGTTTTATCAGACAGTGCTGTGGTTCCAATTTTTTATCTTCATGATTCTCAGTGGCGGTTAGCTAATCTTCATTGCAGAACAACCAGCATCACAGAACTTTAGACCCTTGTCAGATATGTAAGAGAGTTTTAAGAAAAGAGGCAGTTAAATAAGAAATTGGCTCGACAAACTGAGAGATTCTAGACCACAACTTTATAGATGACATAAATCTATTATACAACCATGGGGATAGATTAAACAACAAAACATAATAAGAAAAAAGGATAAAAATGAAAAAGAGATTTTTCCCATGCATGGATATCAACTATGATAAGATAATTTCAACAGCAAAGCAGATAAAAGAATCTTAAGCAACTGGAATGAAAAACTTACTACTTTTTCATGTCCTCAAGAATTGCCATCGCCCCTCTATACATCTGCAAAACCAAATAATTTGACATAAAATGCAAGATACATCAACAAGCAACAAACCAAAATCAAAATAGAGGTTGGACATTGGACTCACAGTTGACCCACAATCACCATCACCAACTTTGCTATCCCATTCATTTAAACTGTCCCTCAATTTGATCACAGCATTTGCTGCTTCTTCAATAGCAACCTCGAGAATGCGGCCTTGTTGACTTAGCTGTAGTGGCCGACTTAATGACTAGTCAAAAGCAAACAGGCAGTTACTCTGATATGAAACTATGAAGTAAAAAGCATTTCTTGTCACTCTCAGTTATTGACAATTAATACTGTAGGAGTCAACAGTAATTACCTTTGTTCTTAATATTGTTAATTGGCACATAACATAGACATTTATTTTATAAAAAATGAACTTTTGGCCGAAGAAAGTTTAATGCAAAAACACCCTAACCAGCAATTAACTACTCAATTTTGTAGTCAGACAAACTTGTAACATTATTACACAATTGACATGACATAAAATATGAAGATACATGAAGGTAGCCAGTGAGTAGCCGACTTTCTCCGAGAACAATATTATGCATTCATAATCAACCATTTTAAAGTCAGAAATAATCTGAGAAACTAACCTCCTCATTCTTTGTTGAACGAAGAGGTGGCATTGGAACAGGAATCTTGGCAGGTGGATGGTTACCTGAAAATATAGATAAATCCTGAGCACGAAGGCAAAAATAATTAAAATATCAGGAATTATACAGGATGCAATTTCACTAAAAGGCCAATTTTCACTCTGTACTATGTCTGAAGATCATCAATTTTTTATGCTAATGCCACTGGAACTTCATGCATGAAAGAACAAATGCAATATTCTAATACATCACAGACCATCAACACCAACAGGCCAGTAAGGAGCCTTGGTTGCAGCATCAAGATATTGCAGTATTGATTGATCTGCCTTCATGATAGAAATTGAAAATCCTGAAATAAAAACGGCATTGAGCTTTCTTTGTATTATTAACTAAACAGAATGATGTCTGCAGAAAAGAAATAATCAAACCTGCCATGTCAAGAGAAGTCATAAAAGATCCTGTATACACTCTATCAACAGCCAATCCATGCTCCAGTTGCAAATTAGGGACTGCTTTTCCTGCTGCAATCATCAGCTCCATAGCAGGGGTGGCACCTAAGCTGCAGGTAGAAGAAGATTTAAAAATGAAATCTCTTCTCATTAATAAAAGTTCCTTGACGAGTTTGGTTATAAAATAAAAATGTCAATCAATTATACCGAAATTATCCTAAAATGTATAAGGAGCATAATCAAAAGCCATGACTAACTATATTTTTAATGGGCATATTGTTGAGTTGTAAATTAAGAAAATAGATTGTTATTGTGATTGATTAGGAAATAAGAAATTAGAAAAGTAATTATTGTATTTTATTATATTTCCTTTCTAAACTAGATTGTATTAGTATAAAAAGATGTACAAACTATGAGAAATATACAGAAATTATTCATCTAATTTCACACATACTAATTATTATATGAAGATGATCTAATGTAACGGAAACAAATGAATAACCCGAGACAACTGTTCTACTGCCATAAGTTCATTTTCTCATGAAACCTTGTTCCAATGAAAAAGATGAGCACCGTTGCATTCACAAATATTCTTCACTATTTCTATTTTCCTGACCAATGCACTAGGAATTCTAAATAAAGATCGGAAATAGGTAAATAATTAAAAATATTACGTGAATTAAACTGAGTGTTATTAACCATATAGCTAATTCTTGAAAGCTAATGGTGAAGCCTAATAGTGTATTTGAAACGTTCTGAAGATTATTTATCTATATTTTACAAAGAATGAGAGCAAGAATATATACATGTTTACAATGGATAAAGAAAAAAAGACAATAATTGACATTCCTAAATTGCTAATTCTATATTTACACAAAATAATTCCTACGAATCCTCCACAGATCTCTACCCTGATTACTCTCCACCAAATCCTGCTTGATTCCCTACAATCACATAATCAATAAATAATCTTCTAAAATCTTCAACACTCCCCCTCAAGTTGGCTTGAAGATATCTTCCATTGCCAGCCTGCTTATCAAAGAATCAAATTGCTTCTTGTGTAGTCCTTTAGTAAAAATGTCTACTGTCTTCCAATAATCCTCCCCCTTACTCATAGCAATCAAATAAATCAAGATCTTGCCATACCCTTTTCAGTGAAGTGAAGTACTTGGTAACATTATCCTCTCCTCGGCGCATCTCTCTAAGCTTAAAGAGTCAACTCGAATATCTGAGATTGTTTCCTAAATCTGAATACAACTGAGACACATTTTTTCAAAGCTCATACACAGTAGAATAATACATATAGTTTACACCAATGTCCTCTTCCATGGAATTGACCAACCATGTTATTACCATGGAATTCTCCGCATCCCATGTTGCAAACCCTGGATCACGCTTCTCAAAGGCTTTTTTATCACTGATAAGATATCCCAACTTTCCACGGCCTTGAATGTACATTTGGACAGATTGAGACCATCGAAAAAAAATTATCTCCATTCAGCCAAAAGTTAGTAATCTGAACTAAGTGCGACTCGGAGGAAACTTCATTCTTTCTTGGTGGATTTCCAGAAGAAGAGGAAAAATTTTTCATTTCAAAGAAAAAGTCATACATATTTAAAGAGAAAAAATGGATGAATATTACCAAAAAAGAGTTGAATAATTATTGTAGATCACAGAATCCCAACGTGCTCAGAGGAATCGGGAGTGGGAAATATCGATGAAAGGCTGATAGGAAGAATAGATCGAAAAAAAATTTTCGACGAAGATCGTCAACTATTCCAGTGCCAGCGAATTAAGCAAACACGCCTAAAACTCAACTCGTCGTCGCTGTCCAAGCATAACAATTCAGGTCGTGTACTTCACCGCTGACCAGAAACGGGCAAATCTAAGATTGCGAGAAAACGCAAAATGTTGAAGAAAACCGTGTAAAAACAATTAAAAAGCCGGCAGACACCTCCGACAAGGCCACCAAGGGCCTGAGGGAAGAAGGAGGTCTGCCGAAAAAAATTCGGATGACCGGAAACAGACTTCGACCACTGTTATCCACTGGAAAAAAAATGCAAAAAAACCTGCTCTAATACCAACTGAAGCATTATGAATATTATTTATCTATATTTTACAAAAAATGAGAACAAGAATATATCGGTGTTTACAAAGGATAAAGAAGGAAAAGACAATAATCAACATTCCCAAATTGTTAATTCTATATTTACACAAAATAATTCATAAGAATCCTCCACAGATTCTCTACCCTAATTACTCTTCACCAAATCCTCATTGATTCCCCACAATCACATAATCAATAAATAATCTCCTAAAATCCTAGTATTATAAAAACTAATAAATTCAAATTTAAACCAATATTTTTTAATAGCTATTCCTGATCTCTTTCTGGCCTAAATTATAGTTAAGTTGGTAATCCTATTGGCATAATTGATATCTAGAGTTCCAATTACATAATAAAGTAAATTTGATCCCAAGCATAAAAGAATTTTATTGACTTACCCATTGATCATGAGCACCACTCTATTACCTCGTGTAATTGGAACATAGTTGGTTTCCTACAAAAATGAACCAATAAAAATACTGGAACACCAAACTAATAACTCTGTAAGAAAAAATATTGCAAAGAATGTATATAAGTTCCATAATATGTATGAAGTAGAAGTAATTGCAAAAGTAACTACACAAAAGGATGTGGAAAGCAATTTTTTCCCAAGACTATAGGAACTTGGCCAACAGCAAGCATAATGTAAAAATAATAAAGTTAACTTTATCATGTAAAAAGATCTCCCTAAACATTGGCCATACCGTCGATAATATCTGCTTAAGCACATGAGAAACAACCACTTCCACAGGCTGAAGGTCCACCACAGCAGCACCAGGTTCACCATGCTGAAAACAAAAAATTCTTAATAAGATATAAAATCTTTGTGCGTCTAACTAAGTAAAAGTGACAGCACGTCAGTAAATAATTCCACCAGCATGGCTAGCTAGCTACTATACTAAGTGGACAGCATCAGAAGCAATCAACTCAAGATATATCTAGACAAATCTAAACAAGCTGAATCAACGAACAAACAAATTGAAAATGCTAAAGACGTTTAAAATAAATTTCAAATACACTACACTAATTATTAAAAACTACATTGCCATTTTAAAAGACGACTTACAATTCCAAGACCAAGTTCCATTTTGCCTGGACCCAATCTATCTGATGTAACCTGCCCAGGAAGTGTACAAACAGATAAAGCAACACCCATTGTTCCAACCATTTCAGATGCACGTTTTGCTTCTTTAGCAACCTCAGCAAGAGAAAGGCCCGCTGCAGCAGCAGCTCCAGCAACCTGTCTTTCAAAGGTTAAAGATTAAAAAATAGCAGAATTTAATAAAAGTAAACATAAAACAACAAATTTGCCAGTTCAGTTGTCATTCAGTGCAGTGAAGTCATGAAATGTAATGAGACCTAGCCAAAAGGCATAAAACGCGCATGCACACACACTCACACTCACACAAACAGAACATAATAAAGCAAATAAGTTGACTATATAACTGTCTAGCCAACAACCAGCATGTTGCAATAAAATCATTTAGTTTATTTTTCTTCACTTCCACACGAGATTATTAACTAATGTTTTTCGCCAGGTTTGACCAAAGGCTTCCAAATCTGCATGCATAAACCAGCAATAAATCCATTGTAAGAGAATTTTGAACCTACATTAAAGGAGTACAGCTCATGGAAACTAAAACAACTTAAAATAAAGACGAATTAGCCTGAAAATGAAATTTAATAAGTTCAGAACAAAAGGTTTCTTTGAAATAAAAGGGATATGCAAACCAAGAAAAGGATGACTTTTTCCGAAAGCAAACAACAGGAGAAAAAGCCAAGCATGAATGTAAATGCACATGCAACCAAGCTCCTTTATGCATGTGTACGGGAGACAGGGAGAAAGAGAAAGAGAACCTTGTTAACAAGAATAGTCCCAGCCAAACCTCTTCTCCCAGTTATACCTCGAGGTGGAGGCAATGCACAATCATCTGCAACAATAACAATCTGGAAATGGAAAGAACAGTCTTCATTATTGTAATTTGTCATCATTGGAAAGATATAGATTCTGAATAAGAACAAACCTCTACTTTATAACCTTCAGATTTTGCTTGCTCAGCAGCCAAACCGAAATTTAAACGATCACCTGTATAATTCTGTAAACATCCAGATTACAACATTATGAATAAATATATAAAGATTAACAAATCCCCATTTTGACCATAATTTTACAGTTAAAGACAGTTTGCTCCATGAAAACAATACAAATATAACAGTACCGTGACAATAAGAAGACATCCCATAGAACCAGTTACAGCTCGAATGCCCTAAAGTTGAATGCAACAGATCATTCAGCCAACAAAAAAATGAAAAAATTGACAAGACACAAGCTAAATGCAGAAAAAGAATACGAGAACAGAGACAAATAAAGCATACAGCTAATATTGAATCAACTGGGGGAGACGCAAAAACATCTCCACAGATTGCAGCTGTCAGCATGCCTTCTCCCACAAATCCAGCGTGTGCAGGCTCATGTCCGCTGCCACCTCCTGTATCATAAATATCATTAACAGAACAAAAATCTCCATAATGTCCAATTTAATAGTCAGAGTAAGTTAGTATTCCTACTCGCAGGAGAGCATGCCCAAACAATCTAGCACTCAACTGATTTTCTTTTTGATTTGAAAAGTGTACATACAAGATAATCAAGGAAGCAGATGCCATGTAAACATAACATAAACAGAACAGCTATACTAATCACAAACAGAAATTCAACTTGGTAGGCTGCAGCTACAACAAAGAAAACCACTCCTTTCATGGAACAGAGCCAAACCAATTTCATGTTGAAATTCTTCTATTATCCTCTCCGAACTTTCTTAGGAGTTTAGATAACAATTGCAAATCAACCAGCATCACACAATTTTATATTTATCTGTTCAGGCAAAGGTAATCAAAGGTTTAGAAGAATCGAGAGTGATGACTAAAATTTATCATTACTATTTATCATTCACATTAAGAACTTAGGAGTATAACTAAAACCTATTACAACACATATATGAAAACTTTGTATTATACATTAAACAAATGTAGATAAAAAGAGAAAATATCAAAAACTTCAAAACCAGCTTAAGTTCCAAATTCGAGAACTGGAATGACACATGTTAAAAGACTGCAATTTCACAAACCTGAAATAATTGCAACCTTCTTATATGTTGCAATGGAAACATCAGCACGCAATACAACCTTCACCTGTATTACCACAAAAAAATTAAAATTTTAATACTATCTGTAGATCTACGAGAATAAACCCCAGTCCTCTCTTTCTTTTGGATGTCATGTAAAAGGCCTTATTCCATTTTATTTAACTGAAAAGTAGAAAAAATAATCACCTCAGGGAAACCATCTAAGTACTGCAGACCCGGATAAGTTTCCACAAGACCCTCAATGAACTCAGTCACCACATCTGCAATCACCATAACAGAAAACAGTTCAACTTTTCCTTTTCTTTTCATACAATAAAAAACAAAACAGCATCTTATACGTGATTCTATTCAATCAGAAGGAAAAATTTCCTAACACTATCCGCATCTACAGCAGCGCTAACAACATATAATATTCTACATATGCTCAAAAAACAGAAAACAAAAAAAAAAAAGGTCCATTAAGCCTCCAAAACTGTAATAATATGAGCTGCCAATTCCTTATATAGTTTTTATCATCGCAGCAGCAACAACTAAATAAACACTCTCAATTACGAATTCTGTTTGGTAACACTAGGAAAATAAATAAATAAAAAATCAAGGTCAAAAAATTCCACATTATGAAAACATGCAAAAAGAAATCTAAACAGAATTTCAAAAAAAAAAAAAAGGATTCAATTTCTCTCATCAGGATACAAAACCTAACATTACAGCGAAATTTTCATTTTTGTATTTTCTCGGTAACCAAACAGAAGGCAAAGCACATTATAACAAAATACAAAAGGAAAATTAATTAAAAATCAAAAATTCGTGCGAACAAAAATGATTGAAAATTGGAATCAATTCGTCGGAATTTTCAATTTCTAATTATTCGGCGTCCAAATGGAAAGCAAAGCACAAAAATAACGGAAGGAAAGCACAAAAGAGTAAGAAAGAATGCGAACCGTTAGGGTCGTTGATGAGTTTCTTCCCTTGAAACGACATAATCGAAGAGGAAGGAGAGTCCGAAACGGTGCCGTATAAACCCTATTGGCTGTGGTTTTGCATCGATTTTCAAACACACAGAGAAAAGGTCGTGTGTACCTGTTTCGTTTTGGTGATGACTTGTAATTTGTAGAAGTCGATGCTTGTCCGAACAAGAAACATTCCTGAAATGAATTTATGTAAATGTCCTGCTTCATGTCTTCATATTGCTTCTTTGCCATTCCGGTCCTTCTCTTTCAATTGTGGCCCAAGTGGGTTGATTGGCCCAAAAAGATAATAGTACATTATGCACTCCTATCATCTTAAAGGGCACCGGAGAGGCCCCGATTTGCCCAGAAGGACAACACATCTTTATGCACAGCGACTTTTTCTAAATACACCCACGAAATCAAATTTCTTTCTCCAAATAGATTTCGTTTCCTTCTAATTGAATCCAATCAAGAAGTTTATTTTTATTTCCTTTTGTGGAGGTGTTTTGTATGCATAACGAGACAATATTACAATTCTTAGTAAGTGTTAAAACTAAATTGATTTATATAATATAAGAGAAAGTCTTGCCTACATCCGTTGCACTAACTCACTACATCTAGTTAGTGTAAGGGACCAATAACACATAAACATGCGGAAAATAAATATAAGCAAAGCATTGAAAAAAGAGAGAGGCAAGAAAGAAGCATTGGAGAAAGAGAGAGACGGCAAAGAGGTAAAAAAGTTAATTCGTCATATTATGAAAGAATGCAAGATTTTTTAGAAACACTCTATTACAACATTCCAAATTTGTATTTAAGAAAAAAAATTGAAAGAAAGGCACACTTATCAAAAGTGTTGTACGGGAGTATAATCTATATTCTAGGATGAGTAGTGAAGCTCTAAAGTAGGTATAATAGAGAAAGTTTGTGTATTATATAAGGATCAGGTTACTGAGACTTAATTTTTTTTATTTAATTTCACACATCTCTTAATACCCATTGATTTTTCTAATCTAACGGTGGAAAAAGTTGCTGAACTGGCATAAAAAATTATTTTTTAACTTCTATTTTCCATCCATGTATTGGAATAAATTAATAACTATCAAAGGGTATGTGAAATTAAGTCAAAAAAATTAAGTTACGATTGTCTGACCTATTAGATAAAAGACTACATTAAGAATTAGTAAAAGAAAAGAGCGGTTGGGCCGTACACCTTGGGCTAGAATAAGGCTTTAAACATAATTTGTGTTTGGGCTTATGTAAGGGATTTCACAGCCCTATTGTTTTGTTGAAATGACATTTAAAAGGCAAAGATTTTAGGAACTGACACTAACATCCCTAAATTATTTAATATAAACTTAAAAATAACTTTATCCTTTAGTGCGTTTTCAAAGTAATCCCACTTTAAAAAAAAAATGTCATAGCCTTCCACTCAGTAGCTCGCAACTGTTGAGAATGGCTACTTCTCAATAACTCTACAGCTATCAAGCTGTTCAAGTACAGTTGTATAACTGCCGAGCACAACTTACAAGCTATCGAGTCACCGAACAGAGGTTATAAGATAAAATTTTTTCCATTATTTAATGAAATAAGCATTTTTATTGCTCATTTAAAGCATAAAAAATTTAAATGGTAAAATAAAGCCTAAAAGCCTTCTCATGTAACAAACTGCAAACATCAAACCGAAAACTATAGTATTAGGTATTTAATAAGACTCATATTCACTTAAGATAAATGTGGGCTCAAACCACATTTAGAAGTGTTGTTGATGATGCAAACGTAAAAAACAATATTTATAAGCACCATTGTCGAAGGTCTCTCCATTTTACCACGGCTGACATTGCCTACTGTATTGACAAGCCTTCTCAATGCATGCATCTATTCTCCTTTCTTACCTTAAATTAATCACTCCATCATGGTTGGTAATTGTGATGATAAGACCTTCAACACAAACGTTACTTGTTTACTTGGGTGGC